>JANFOE010000458.1:205000-243014 GCA_025667525.1 Glebionis coronaria
TCCTGATATTGTGTTATCAAGGTGTGGTGAGGCTTATAACTTAGGGATAATCAAGTGTGGAGGACAAGAGTTGCATTAATCAAGGCTTTTCACTTTTTTGATTTTACTATTTTGCTTCTAACCTTGTTGAATCTTAGCAGCCTTTGTATTGGAAGCTTGTGCTTGTTCTTGCTAGCACATAAGCTCTAAATTTCATGGGTGTGGATGTACATCCATGAGTTTTGTCTTAAAACCTTGAAAATCTGATACAATTTGGATTTTTGGTGGATTTGTGCTCTACTTGTGTTCTTGTTGTTTTCTTGGCTTGAATCTGCTTAATCTTGCATGTTAATGTTGTTAGTATGCTAGATTAGTCATTTGGTAAACTGAATCACACTTATACTTGTTTAATTTTTGGATTAAAAAGATAAAAGGGTGTTTGGGATTACCTGTTTTGATTCATAACTTGTTATTTTGTGGATAGAAGTTTGTGTTTATGCTTGGTATCTGATATATGCTTGGTTGAGAGTTGTTTGCTGCAAGTTTTTAAGTTTGAAACCTTGAATCATACATTGTGCTATATCTAAGTGATTTTAACTGTTTTGACCTAAGATTTTGGTAAAAACTAGGTTTTATGCATGCTTAGGGATATAAGTTGCTTAAACATCATTTATATAAAATATGTGATAGATTTGAGTGATTGAATTTGGCTTGTTGGTCAATTGCATCAGCAAAGTATAAAACTGCATGTTCTTGTGTTCATCAGTAACTTAAGGTGCTTGAATCTTGCTTAATACTTTGAATCATTGCATGAAACCTGTTTAGACTTGCTTATTTAAGTTTAATATTGCTTGTGTATGCATTTGGTTAAGTTTGGCTGACTGAATTGTGCTATAAGTGCTTTTTGAACCTCAACTGCTTATTTGTTCATGTTTGTGTCAGATCTGGTGACTGATTGAATTAACTGTATCATTTAGCTGTTGTTGATTGTGATTTTTTGATTGTTATTGACTCCTCTTGATACACTGATCAATTGGGTGCCTTTGTGAAACTTGAATCTCCAAAATAGTCACTAAAGACAAAAAAGTCAACAAGTGAAGCAGTGGAAAAAGTTTCCACTGCTCAACACCCAAAACTAGCCCCTGCTAGTGTTAATTTGCTTTCAGCTTATCAATAAGCCATTTTGGCTTATCCAGACCTGCAACAACTTATTTTTTGTGATAGATCTTCATTATTTGACCCATTTGATTGAACTGGAGCTTATTAGACTTTGACTTTGACTTTTTGCTAGAAAACCAACTTATTTGACTTTTTCATAAGTGCTTCTTTGCTTTTTCCAGCTTATTGAGTCAACTTATTTGAAATTTTTTTGTTGAATTAGCTTATTTAAGTCATTTAAAAGCTTTTTCAATTTGAATCAGCTCTTGGGATAGCCTAGAACTCAAAAACGACTATTTTGTCGTTTTCTTTAGATTGCTTTTTGCATTTTTAGGCTTATTCCTTTGGCTTATTTCAAATTTCTTTTTACAGAAGTCTTATTTAGCTCAAAAGAAGCTTGTGTGTCTAATTTGAGCTTACGACATTAGCTTATAGCTTAATGGGCCAAAAAGCCCATTAAGAATAAGTTGTTTGGTATAAGCTTGCTTATTTCACATTTTCATCTTTTGGGCCCTTGGAAAAAGTTATTCAGAATCAAATTTTGAGTCAAGTAGTGCTTTTTTGGCCATTTTTACAAACTTTTTCTTATTGGGCTCAATTTGGCCAATTTAGGTGACTGTTTTGGGTTTTGGCCCATTTCTAGGCCCATTAAGGGTATTTAGGTAATTTCAACTTCATTTCTGTGTTATTTATGTTAAAATTAGCTAGTTTGCAACTTTTTAGAATTTTTTAGGATTTTTGGATTTTTATTAATATTTTAATATTATTTTATTATTAAAAATTAAAAGTTTGATTTTCTAACTTTTTATATTTTTCCTAGTCTCTAGACACTTAATTAGGAATTTTACAACTTTCCAAATATTTTTAGGGTCTTTCAATTGTTTTCTAGAATTATTTTAAGTTTTAATAGTTTTTAATTGTTTTTAAATAGTTTTAATTAATTTTAAAATTTTCAAAAATAGTTTTAAATTAAGTTAGGGTATTTTAGAGGTTTAAAAAGTGATAAAACTCATTTTGGGCTTTTTTTTAATTAAATTGATTTTTAGGGCTTTAATTAGCATTAAAAAATCATTATTTAATTAAATAAATGGTTTAGGTAATTTTTGATTTCTTGTAAACTCTTAATACATTATTTAGGATTTGTTTGCAGTTTTTTAGGAATTTTTTAGAGTAAATTTTTAATTTTGGTGCTTTTACGGTTTTACGTGTACGACTCCTTCGTCTTAGTGTAATCCGTCATCATAACCGTTATTCTCTTCTTATCCCCTTTCTATTTCTATTTCTCATAATCAATATAATCACATAATTAATCATTTCATTACACACACACCAAGCCTCCTTGATAACGATCCCCACTTTGGGTCATAACTCGTGGTTTTCCTAAATCACTTGTTAACGCTTGCCCTATTTTACCTCCTTTTCCTAAAGGTGTGTAAAAACACTACATCAATTTGGCGCCGCTGCCGGGGAGGCGTGTTGTGTTTTGATTTGGCAATTGTTGTTTTTATATATAGCCATAATATCTAGTGTATTAGTAGCACTCTACGAATTATCGGTTTTTCGTTTTTTGTGTGAATACTATTACTATATTGTATACGTAGAACAATAAATTCACAAGTACTCCAAAAGTGAGAAATCACAACCTTGACTTGGGAGGTCATTACCCAATCATTGTATTCGAATCTCAAACCAAAGAAAAAGGCAAAAATAGATAAATACTTTCGTGAAGCTCGATTTTGAAAAATACAAACTATAAGGTGGGTATAAGGCAGATATTATAAAATATATCCTAAGGAAAAAGGCTCTTAAGTGCTTCGCGCCGCCTCGTTTCCCCGCTTGCTTGTGAGTATTTGATTTTGAGAGTTAATCGAGGGTTTTTCCGCCCAAAGTATTTATAAGTATCATATATATTTTCTTGGTTTCATTGATTAAACCCTCTTGAACGTTTTGGTGTTCCACCAACGTTCTAAAGTCATCGAAGGCGTTCACTTCACGTGATCGTTTTCATTCGTTGAGACTTCTTTAATCAAGAGATTTGATTAAGGAGGAGATTTGTAGATTTTCGTCTACCTAATACAATCACAAAAATCCAAAAAAAGTAAAAACAATCAAAAACCACAAAAAAATTGAAAAATACAAAACACCAAAAAGAATGTTCTTTGCTCATCCCCTCGTTGTACGTGACGTTTATGCAAACTCACTCCAAATCAAGACGTGCACGTAAACGTCGTCAAAAGGAAGGAAACCAAACATCTTCTAGTGAAGAATCTCCCATTGTTGAACCCATTGTAGAGAAGGAACCAATCATGGCGAATCGTACTATGATGGAGTTACTTCAAGCACCCACCGAGGGTTATGGAGAGGCTATTGTGATTCCCGCTATCCTTGCGGAGAATTTTGAAGTAAAAACGGGTTTGTTGTCGATGATCCAAAACAACAAATTCCGTGGTGATGAGAAGGACAATCCACACAACCATATCCGCCAATTCAATCGTCTTACCGCCACTTGCAAGTTTAAGGACGTCTCTAATGACTCAATTAAGATGATGCTTTTTCCGTATTCCTTAGCGGGGCCCACAAAAATTTGGTTAGAGAAAGAGCCACCCAATTCTATATTGACGTGGAAGGATCTCGTGTCTAAGTTTGTGAACCAATTTTTTCCGCCCTCTAAGACTACGCATTTGAAAAACGAGATTTCAAAATTTTCACAAGAGTTTAATGAAAGTTTTTCAACGGGTTGGAATAGGTTTAAGGAAATGTTACATGAGTGTCCTCATCACGGTTTTTCCGACTTGCATCAAATTGACACGTTTTACAAGGGACTTAATGATCATGAAAGGGATTATCTTAATGCCGCCGCGGGTGGTAATTTTTTGTGTAAAACGGTTGAGGAAGCTTTGGTGATAATTGAGAATATATCTAAGGTGTATAGTCCTCGTAGCACGTCTAGTGTTCGTAAGGCTTCGTCTTCGGCTTCACCTTCTTTGTCTACTACCATCGATAAGCTTAAAGGTCTTTTGAAAGAGTTCAAAGTTGGAGAACCAAGTGCTCCCGCTACGACTAAAGAGGTTGAGGTTTCATGCATGTATTGTGGTGGAGGTCATGATTTCTCCGAGTGCATTACCAACGGTGGTAACACTTCGAGTGCCTACGCGGCCACGGGAACTTACAATCAAAACGGTAAAGTTACCCGCTCTAATCAATTGACTCCACCGGGTTTTGGTTTAAATCAAAATGCTAACAACAATTATCGCAACAATCAAGTTGGTTTCAAAAACAATTACAACAAGGGAAACTATGGTAATCAAGGGGCTAATAATCAAGTTTCAAACAAAAATCAAAATGATTTTAAAAACAACAAAAGTTTGCAAACTTTGAAAGATCTTCCAAATGAATTTGTTGAATACGCTAATGCGAACGATGCTAGGTTTGACAACATTCAAAGAGAAATCATTAGCCTAAGATCCGAGTTTAAGAACGACTGGAAGAAAGAGTTGAAAAATGAGTTAGCAAATGAGCTTAAAATCCATACAAACAAAATGGAAGGAAATGTAACAAGGTTACAACAAAACCAACAAAAAATGGAACAAGGGCAACATGAAATTAAGCAAGAGATGATTAAGGCTAAGAAGAGGCAATCAATGTTTGAAGATAAAATTTCATCTATGTTTGAGGCAACTATGTGTAAACCGTCTTCGAGTAGTCTTCCTAGAAACACCGTATCAAACCCTAAGGGTGAGATGAAAGTGATTACCACACGTAGTGGTAAGACACCTAAGGAACCGACTCCTCAACCAATTGCTCCTACGGAGGAAGCAATTGAGGAAGAACCCGAGGTGGTGGTCCAAAAGGAGCATGTTCCAATCCCACGAAGTACCGCTCATGCCACACCTACGGTTGACCCATTACTAACATTGGAACCCGATATTCCAAAGGCTATGCCTATTCCTCAACCCACACCACCTTTGCCCTATCCATCGAGACTTAGAAAGGAGAAACGACAAGAGCGCGACAATTACCAATTTGAGATTTTTATGAAAATGTTTCGTGATTTGCACTTTAATGTGAGTTTCGCCGATGCTTTGGTCTTGATGCCTCGATTTGCCGCTAACTTTAAGAGTATGTTGAACAACAAGGAGTAATTGCACCAATTGTCTAGTTGTTCATCGGTTTATCTTAATCGCATACCTCAAAAAGTCGGTGATCCTGGTTTTTGATCACTTGTGCAATCCAAGATATGGAAGAATGCTTTGCCTTGGCCGATCTTGGTGCTAGCATTAACTTGATGCCACTTGCAATCTTCAAGTCGCTCAATCTTCCTAATCTTACTCCTTCACTAATGTCTATCGAGTTGGCCGACCATTCTACGATTCCCGCATGTGGATTGACGGAAGACGTTTTTGTGAAAGTGGGAAAGTTCTACTATCCCGTAGACTTTATCGTTGTGGATATTCCCACGGATCCTCAAGTTCCTATCATTTTAGGTCGTTTGTTTTTAGATACATCTATGCCTTTGATCGATGTTCATGCTAGAAAGATCACCTTACGTTTCAACGACGAGGAGCTTGTTATAAACGCAACTCAAAACTCTCAAATTTCTCATGTTTATTCCGTTGCAACCATAAACCTCGTTGATATGATTGACGTGGTTTGCGAGGAATTTTCACAAGAAGTTCTAGGTTTTGGTGATGATGAAAATAGTGGCAATTTGAAGGTGGTGGTTTTACGTTGGAAGAATTCGATGTTCTACGTACTTGCAACGAAGACCTCGACAACAATGAGGACTTCTCGATTATCAAGGATTTCCTTAACGATTTCCCATTTCCTCCACCCGAGGAGGTTATGAGTATCGAGCCCAAATCTTCGATTGAGGAACCACCTATCCTCGAGTTGAAAGATTTACCTCCTCATCTCGAATATGTCTATTTGGAGGAGGGCGACAAGTTTCCGGTTATTATTGCGAAGGAACTTTCGGATGATGAAAAAACCGCACTTGTCGATGTTCTAAAGGATCACAAAGGGGCAAATGCGTGGAAGTTATCCGTCATTAAGGGGATCGATCCCAAATTTTGTACCCACAAAATCTTAATGGAGGAGGATTACAAGCCCGCAATCCTATGTCAAAGGAGTGTGAACCCCAAAATTCACGACATCATTAAAAAGGAAGTCCTTAAACTCCTTGACGCGGGAATGATTCACCCTATTTCTGATAGCCCTTGGGTGAGTCCTATTCATTGTGTCCCTAAGAAGGGAGGAATGACCGTTGTGCCAAACGATGCCAACGAGTTAATTCCCACTAGACTCGTGACCGGATGAGAGTGTGCATTGACTATCGTAAGTTGAATGAAGCCACTCAAAAAGACCATTTTCCCTTTCCATTCATGGACCAAATGTTGGAGCGTCTTGCGGGAAACGATTTCTATTGCTTTTTAGATGGTTTTTCCGGTTACTTCCAAATCCCCATCGATCCTCGTGATCAAGAAAAAACTACGTTTACGTATCCATATGGAACGTTTGCCTATCGTAGAATGCCATTCGGACTTTGCAATGCACCGGGAACCTTTCAAAGGTGCATGATGGCTATTTTTCATGATATGATCGAGAAGACGATGGAAGTCTTCATGGATGACTTTTCCGTGTTTGGTAATTCCTTCACTTCGTGTTTGTCGAATCTCGAGAGAATGTTGACATGTTGTGAGGAAACCAACCTTGTGCTCATTTGGGAAAAGTGTCATTTTATGGTTAAGAGTGGAATCGTCTTAGGGCACAAGGTCTCGAAAGCGGGGATTGAGGTAGATCAAGCTAAGGTAGACGTCATCGCCAAATTACCTCATCCCAAAACCGTTAAGGGAGTTAGGAGTTTCCTAGGCCACGCGGGCTTTTATCGTCGATTCATCAAGGATTTTTCAGAGATCTCTCGACCCATTACACATCTTCTTGAAAAAGAGGCACATTTTGTCTTTGACGAAGATTGTGTACGAGCCTTTGAAATCCTTAAGTGGAAACTTACCGAAGCTCCCATTCTTGTTGCTCCCAATTGGAACCTCCCCTTTGAGCTCATGTGTGATGCTAGTGATTACGCTATTGAGGCCGTATTGGGGCAACGTCATGAAAAGCACTTCTTGCCTATTCACTATGCTAGCAAGACGATGACCGAGGCTCAACTTAAATACACTACAACGGAGAAGGAGTTCCTTGCCGTGGTGTATGCATTTGAGAAATTCCGACCTTATCTCGTCTTGACGAAATTCATAGTGTATACGGATCATTCGGCTATCAAGTATCTCATGGCTAAACAAGATGCTAAGCCGAGATTACTTCGTTGGATTCTCCTCCTTCAAGAATTTGATCACAAAATTGTTGACAAAAAAGGAGTCGAGAATCTAGCGGCCGATCATCTTTCTCGTTTGGAAGATCCTCACCAAAGTGTTTACGAGCCCAAGGAAATCACCGAAACATTTTCGCTCGAGACACTTGGTGTAGTGAATTCTAAGCTTGATGCTTCCACCCCATGGTTTGCGGACTTTGCAAATTACCATGCAGGCAACTTCATCATCAAGGGTATGACGACTCAAGAAAAACGAAAATTCTTTCGTGACGTCAAGTTCTACTTTTAGAATGACCCTTACTTGTTTCGAACTTGTGCGGATCAAATCATCCGACGTTCTGTATTTGGCACCGAAGCTTCTAATATCCTTAGAGCTTGCCACGAGGGACCCACGGGTGGTCACCATGGTGCTAATCTCACGGCTAAGAAGGTGTTTGATGCTGGCTTCTTTTGGCCTACTATTTACCGAGATGCACATGAGCTTGTGAAGTCGTGTGACTCATGCCAACGACAAGGAAAAGCCTCACAAAAATATGAAATGCCGCAAAATATCATCCAAGTGTGTGAGATCTTTGACGTTTGGGGCATCGACTTTATGGGGCCGTTCCCATCATCTCGTGGTAATAAGTACATCCTTGTCGCGGTTGACTACCTATCTAAGTGGGTGGAAGCTAAGGCTTTGCCCACCAATGATGCTCGTTTGGTAGTCAAGTTTTTGAAAAGCTTGTTTTCTCGGTTTGGAACCCCTCGTACGATCATAAGCGATCGTGGAACCCATTTTTGTAACGACCAATTCGAAAATATATATATATATATATATATATATATATATATATATATATATATATATATATATATATATATATATATATATATATATATATATATATATATATATATATATATATATATATATATATATATATATATATACTGGTGGCAAAACCCGTCCGATGGACGGGTATGACTTCTTATTTTTGCTAAAAAAATTTTATTTTGTAAATATTTCTTTGCAAATTTATTTTTTAGTCTACTTGTCTTTTAGTGCATTATCGGTCGACATGACTTGTATTTCTTATGTACTTTTTAATTTAAAAAAATAATTGTTTTTAAGTTTTTTATGTCGTTAAGTATTTGTTTGTATTTTTTAAGCATATCATTTGTTATTTTATGTGTTTTAGTATACTTTTTTATGCATGGTTAATCGACATGACTTCAAATATGTGTTTTTAACCTGAACTTTTAAAAGCATCTATTATGAAAGGTCTAAAAATAGGTCCAAAAAACTTGAAGAGGATGACGTGAAAATGTCCTAAATATTAGACTTCTTCACAATTTGATGCATGTGTTGTGTAAAACCATTATAAAATTTTAATAAATCTATACCACATTGAAAATAGGTTTTTTAATTCAAGCGGTCTAAAACTTATTAAAGTGGCATAGGTTTTCTTATAAAGCTCCATAATATTTTACCGTAGTGGAGGTGTAAGTCTTATTATGAAACCTAAATTTCAAATCGCAAGGTAGCATATGTATGCAATTTTATAATATGAATATAATTATTTGAAATTTGAGTTGTCACTTTCGGTTAGGAGATCAGAATCTTGTGGACACATGAATCGAGTGCGTTGTAATAGTACGATCTTTTTCTTCAGGATGTCATCATACGTGAATGCCCATAGATCCTCCTTCCACAATGAGCCGAATGCGCTGTAATAGTATGATCTTTTTTCAGAATGTCATCATAGGTGAATGCCCATAGATCCTACTTCCACAATGAACCAAATGTGTTGTAATAGTACGATCTTTTTTTCAGGATTTCATCATAGGTGAATGCCCATATATCCTCCTTTGGGACTTCTTATGTAGTTCTTCTACGGATGAGACAAAAACTCATGATATATAGGGACAAAAGTAGAATAGATTATGAGAAGAAGCAGATAATAAATTAAATCAAGGTAAAAAGATCAAAATGGTCAAGTTGATCACTTTTGATCCATACATTCTATTGCTCAAGATTTTGACAAATATGGTCAAGTTGACCAATTTTTGTACAAAATTTGTTCACTTACGTTAAAAATTTTGATCATTTTTGAAGAAATAGTTTAGCACTTCTTCACAAAAAATCAGTTGTACATTTTTGTATGACCATTTTTGTCAAAGTCTTATGCCAAGACCATGTATTGAATAGAAAGGAGGAATTTTGACCATTTTGATCTTTTTCCCTTATATCAATATCAGAATGCTTACTTTTATTCATTGAATAACCTTATTACACACTTTTGGGCAACCACAAATGATTGTAGTGTTTTTACACACCTTTAGGAAAAGGAGGGTAAAT
This sequence comes from Glebionis coronaria, assembly GCA_025667525.1. NCBI lineage: Eukaryota > Viridiplantae > Streptophyta > Magnoliopsida > Asterales > Asteraceae > Glebionis > Glebionis coronaria. The sequence goes on from JANFOE010000458.1 coordinate 214,807, forward strand.
AGGGAAAAGTATTAAACAAATGACTTTAGGAAAAATCAAGTGTTAATGACCCAATGAAGGTATGAAAGTTCGTTTCCCAAGGAGGTATATGTGTGCGAGAAATTTGTTAAATGTTTGTGATTAATGATTGGTTTAGAAGGGGATGAGAAAAGAAGATGACGAAGACGTAAAAATAAAAATAAACACTACTAGAAAGTTAAAACGTAGAACCTTAAAAACCACAAAAATAAAAATTAATTCTAAAAATTAACAAAAATTCACCAAAAATCAAAATAAATATACTAAGAGTTTACACTATCAGTGGCAACTAGCAGGGGAAAGGAGTTCCCACTGCTTTGACTATTTGACCAAGCTTATTTGAGAGTTCTAGTTTGATTCAATTGGAAACAAAGGCACCCTTCTGATCAGTGAATCACAAGGAGTCAATAGCAACAAGAAAATCACGAATTGGTTCACACAATAAGCCACAGTAAGCCAAACAGTCACCAGATATGGAAATAAGCAGTTAAGCACTTAATAAGCAGATTTAGACTGAATAAGCCAACCAAACTTAACAAGATGCATACACAAGCTATATAAACTAAGAATAAACACAAAGCAACAAGAATCAAACACTGAATCAAAGTAAATAACAAGATCAAAGCACAAAATGTTTCTGATGAACAATGAACAATATGCAGACAAGTTTTGCTGAACTACTTGACACTTGATCCAATTTCAAGCCTCAAATCCTTCTTCCCTGGTGTGATTAACTCAGATTTAGCACTTGTTAGCCCTAGCCTAAGCTTAGATCTAGGTGTCCTCAAAATCCTAGCCAATTTTACCAAGTTTTTAAGATTTTATAGCCAAATTATGAATCTATGTGTTCAAACCCACAAAACCTGCAAACAGATGAACAAACACACCTAAGTAACAGATACGAACTCTTGCTAACAACAAAACACAACTTAACAAGCCACAAATCCAATTTATGCAGTAATCCCAAACACCCTTTTAAAACTTGTTTTCACAATTTTTCAAAGGCTTATGCAGATTTTACCCACAAATCAGATCAATAACACCTCAATAACATCAAACCAAGCCAAATAAACAATAATCAAGCACAAATCCACAAAAATCACAAATAATCAGAAACTTAAAGAGAAAATGAAAAGGGAAGAAGATGCAAACCTCCAAGACCTACATCCAGGCCTTGGATTGTTTGAGCTTAGGTACTAGCAAAACAAGTACCAGCTTCCAAGCTGCTAAGAAGAACAAACCACAAAGGTGAGATCAAAATAATGCCAACTTTCTGATTTTTGATGCACAAGTTTTATCACTTAAAACCTTGCCTCAAAAACCTTCAAACAAGATAATGGAACTCAGATTTTAGCTTATCAAACACCAAACTTTTATAAATAACAGATTAGAACTCAAAATTTTAAGAAATTCAAACTTTATTTCATAAAAAGGAATTACAAAGATTTAAAAGCTAAAATCTGGAACAAAGCTCTCTCACAGGTTGAGGAGTCTTTATATAGGAAAATGCCAAGGCTAGCACTATTCACAAACCCTAGAAGTGAAATTCCCTAAATGCCCTAAGTCCTTCTAGACGTTTTGATGGAATGAGCTGTTCAAATTCATCTTGGACGTTCATTTCAGCTTTGATATGAAGCAAAGAGTCTAGGCTGTTGATTTGGCCACGTCATTTTACTTGAAGGCCAAGTTGTGTTTTCATTGATTGAGAATGTTGAGTGTGGGGTCCAGGGAGTAGTGGGAGTGAGGGTTTTGTGTGTGGGATTTGTTTCTGCACATGCGAATCAAGTGTGGGTAAGGTTAATTTGGATTTACCCTTTGTTTAAGTTGGTGTAAATTCTGGGTTGGTAAAAGGTGAATAGTGGTCCTTTTGATCCGAAATTGGGGGAATGGGAGTTGTTTGGCGCAATATTGGAGTTTGAATGTTTCAGTGCACAAAAATGGCCCTTCTTCTTCCTTTCTTTTGTCATTTGTGTTTAAAAGTCTGTCGGCGCCCATTTCCTTTGTAACAACTTTCACAACTTGGCATTTTTGGCACGAAACTTTCTAAAAAGTGTTTCAAGGGTTATTTTTGACACTTTTGCATATTTCAAGGGCTGATTTTGGACAATGTTGATCTTCAAAGGTCTTCAATGTATCTTTGGTTTGATGAGGGACCATAATTGACAATTTGAAATTGTTGAGGGACTAATCTTGCCATTTCTTCAAAGTCGAAGGACCTTTTGTGTAATTTTGACAAACTTAAGGGACCAAACTTGTAATTATCAATATACAAGGGTTTTAAGTGTCATTTCTTCAATAAATGAGGATCAATCTTGTTTGTCTTCAAGTCTTCAAGGGTATTTGTTGAGTATTCCATGATTAGGGCCCGGTTCTTTGTACGGCTTCGTTTCTCGTGTCCGTTTTTCCTTGTAACTTGTGATCTTTTGTCTTTTTCACGATATCCATACCTAAAATACACAAGTAAACAAACACAAGCATATATATGGTATACTATGACATTTTTATGCATTTAAAGCCCGAAAAGAACGATGAGGTCATGTATAAATGCCATCTCATCACTCCCCCATATTAAGCCATTGCCGTGCCCTCACGCAATGCTAGAATAAAGTATCTAAGCATCACCAAAGTTCAATTTTATTAACTTTTATTGAAAAGAAAAAGACTTGCAACATACTTCGAAGATGTGTAAAGACATAATGTATGATTTTCATCACAAAAAGTGACTTTTAGGGTCAAAGAATAGAAACAAATAAATGTCCCTTAGAGTAAACTTCGTCATCCTTGATTGTCATACATTTCATGCTAAGTGTAAAAACGAGATCATTGTTGGTACAAGTCACAATGCTAACACTACTCATACGTCCAAATTGTGTAATACTTTTTCTCCCCGCAATCCTAGTTATTATAAAAGGAAATGGGTTACTAGCATTTTTTATCTATTTGTCATGGATCACAAGTGATTCATATTGACTTATTTGAGTAGTTATTAGTCCGAAAGCAAAGTAGCACGATTTGATCAATAGTTAGCCGAAGGACAAAATCTTTTAAAACGGCTTCTCGTGTATCTCCTTAAGTTCATATCTTGGCATAACTCGTTTCACGATTTGAGACCTTTCTCGGACCGATATTTGGCATGTACTTCATACTTCGAATCTTGGGAAGACGTTCTCGAAATTATGGTCTTCTCTTCATATATTTGGAATTTCTTCACTTGACGTTTTTGAGAGATTCTTCATATTGGACCACGACTTCATCATTTTTCTTCAATCTTTACTTTGGATTTTGATATACAACGATCCGCCTCCTTTTCGGACTTGGATATATTTATCCTCATACCTTGTTAGGGTCTTTTTGGATAGACTTTCTCCATGATCTTTAGGGGAGTAATTGCTTTTCGTCGTGTGTCTCGATCCTTCATATTGATTTAGGAATAATGATACTTCACATCATCTTTGGATCTTTAGCAAAAATAGAGCTCCTCATGCCTTGTTAGGGCCTTTTTGGATGATCGCCAATCTTCACGTCCCGCTTCAATAAGTTATGCCTTGGCTATGAACTCTATTCAACCCCGAGCAACTTTTAAACGATCTTGCGCTAGAGGCTAAGTAACCTTTCAAATCGTACGACCTTACTTATTGCAATTATGATTTATTCCTAATGCATTGATCTTATGGGAAGAAAAAAGCCACAATTAAAAACATATGAGTTTTTGAAAGAACATTTTCATGTTCTACGTTTAGCATGATCACTTGTCTAACTCTATCATCTCTCGTTCTTCACTATATAAAGACCTCTAATTAAAGAGTCTCGTGAATACTTAGCCATGCAAGTCAAAATTAAGCCAAATTTGGATTAGCTTTCATTAAGACTATATCAAATCAAAGTTTTGGGTTTTCAAGCCACCTATAGGATCTTGCACTTTCTTGGACTTTTTCAAGTTTAGAGAATGCGTTTTAAATTTACCTTGATAAGTGACTTTCTAGGATCAATTATAGGAACTTGCGAAAAGTTCTTGTTCTTAACCCGTATGAATTAAGACTTTCGCGTTTTAAAGCTCCCTATATAAAAGTCTAACAAAACTTGAATTGAGCGGGTTAAGGAATGTAAATGGCTCCAAATGCCCATCAAGTCAAAAATTAACTCTTATTCTACCCAACGGAAAACATACATTCGTGTCTTAAAAACACTTATGAAAAACTAAGAAAATTTTTAAAATTTGGCCATTTTTAGCCTTATTAGCAAAACATAACATTGAAAGTTGGAAAGCGTGAGGGCGTAGCAAAGCAAGTACCTATTCACCCCCCCATACTAAAAGTAAACATTGTCCTCAATGTTTCGAGTCTAAAGGTGGAACACCCCCATACTAGAGACGAAGAGTCGAATGCTTAGGATCTAGCATGGAAAGGGTGATCAACAATATATCTAAAGCCGTTTATTAAGTATGCTAAAAGATAATTGTTAGAACAATAAAGGATATGTCATGGATTCGTGAAAAACTTCTTCAAACGAACGATGGAGGCTCACGTAAACGAACACGAGAGTCTTCAATCGTAGATGATGATGATGATCTAGATAACACAATCACAAACAACCACGAGACAACGAGTTGAAAGGGTACAAGTCCCCTTATTAGTGAATAGTAAGCATAAAGGATAAGCATGGGATCTCCCCCACGAGGCACCTCGTTTTTTATTACCGAGTCATGAGCTCGACTCGATCCCCTCAATGCTAATTATCATTGGGGAAGGTGACTTGGTCGAGGACAACCATTGAAGGAATTTCCCCACCAAAGTAGTGCTTAAGCCTATGTCCATTCACCTTGAAATTAGGACCATCATCTTGAGCTAGCTCAATGGTCCCATAAGGAAACACTTGTGTAATGGTGAACGGACCCGACTAACGAGATTTTAATTTCCCGGAAAATATCTTAAGACGAGAATTAAAAAGTAACACTTGATCACCAACGTTAAAAACCCGATTTTTAATCTTTGAATCATGAAACTTTTTAGTCTTTTCTTTAAAAATTAATGAATTTTCATAAGCATTATCTCTTAATTCATCCAATTCATTCAATTGTATTTTCCGGTGATCTCCCGCGGTCTTCAAGTCAAAGTTTGCATGCTTAAGGGCCCAATATGCCTTGTGCTCCAACTCAATGGGCAAATGACAATTCTTCCCATAGACTAACTTATAAGGAGTGCAACCAATAGGTGTCTTATAAGCGGTCCTAAAGGCCCATAAAGCGTCATCAAGTTTGTCGGACCATGAAGCACGGTTTTCTCCAATTGACCTCTCTAAAATCCTCTTTAAAGCTCGGTTCGAAACCTCGACTTGCCCACTCGTTTGCAGGTGATAAGCCGTAGAAAGACGATGAGTAACTCCATATTTCTTTAGAACCTTTTCGAATTGGTCATTACAAAAATGGGTTCCACGATCGCTTATAATAGCACGAGGGGTTCCGAACCGAGAGAATAGTTGCTTCAAAAACTTCACTACCACACGAGCATCATTAGTAGGCAAAGCCTTAGCTTCCACCCACTTAGAAAGGCAGTCCACCGCGACGAGGATATATTTGTTGCCATGAGACGATGGGAACGGCCCCATAAAGTCTATTCCCCATATGTCGAAAATCTCACACTTGAATTATGTTTTGCAGCATTTCATCACGTTGAGACGATTTTCCTTGACGTTGGCACGAATCACACGACTTTACAAGTGCGTGTGCATCACGATAGATAGAAGGCCAAAAGAAACCGGCATCGAACACTTTCTTAGCCGTGAGATTAACACCGTGGTGACCACCCGTGGGTCCCTCGTGACAAGCTCTAAGGATATTAGAAGCTTCGGAACCAAAAACACAACGTCGAACGAGTTGATCCGCACAAATCCGAAAGAGATAAGGGTCGTCCCAAAAATAGAACTTGACATCACGAAAGAATTTTCGTTTTTGTTGTGTCGTCATACCCTTGATTATGAAATTGCCCGCATGGTAATTTGCAATGTCGGCAAACCATGGGGTGGTGTCTTTAGAATTCACTACACCGAGAGTCTCAAGAGGAAATGTTTCGGTAATTTCCTTGTTCTCGAAAACATCTTTGTGAGGATCTTCTAGACGAGAGAGAGGATCGGCCGCTAGATTCTCGGCTCCTTTTTTGTCAAGCACGGTGACATCAAATTCTTGGAGGAGGAGCATCCAACGAAGCAATCTCGGCTTAGCATCTTGCTTAGCTAAGAGATACTTGATAACCGAATGGTCGGTATACACGATGCTTTTAGTCAAGACGAGATAAGGTCGGAATTTCTCAAAAGCATACACCACGGCAAGGAATTCCTTTTCCGTTGTGGTGTACTTTAATTGAGCCTCGGTCATCGTCTTACTAGCATAATGGATAGTACGGAAATGCTTGTCATAACGTTGCCCTAAGACGGCCCCTATAGCATAATCACTTGCATCGCACATGATTTCAAAGGGTAATTCCCAATTTGGAGCAACAAGAATGGGAGCTTCGGTAAGTTTCCTTTTGAGAGTTTCGAAAGCCTTAACACAATCCTCATTGAAGTTAAAAGGAGCATCCTTCTCGAGAAGGTGTGTCATAGGTCGAGAGATTTTCAAAAAGTCCTTGATGAAACGACGATAAAAGCCCGCATAGCCTAGGAAACTCCTAACTCCCTTAACGGTTTTGGGATGAGGTAACTTGGTGATGACGTCTACCTTAGCTTTATCGACCTCAATCCCCGCCTTCGACACTTTATGTCCTAAGACGATTCCTTGTTTACACATAAAATGACATTTTTCCCAATTAAGCACAAGATTGGTTTCTTCACAACGTTTTAACATTTGCTCGAGATTAGATAAACATGACGTGAACGAATTACCAAAAACCGAGAAGTCATCCATAAACACTTCCATCGACTTCTCAACATATCGTGAAAAATCGCCATCATACACCGTTGAAACGTACCCGGTGCATTACAAAGTCCGAAAGGCATCCTACGATAAGCGAACATTCCATAAGGACACGTAAAAGTAGTCTTCTCTTGATCACGAGGGTCGATAGGGATTTGAAAGTAGCCGGAAAAACCATCTAAAAAGCAATAGAATTCATTTCCCGCAAGTCGCTCCAACATTTGATCCATGAAGGGCAAAGGAAAGTGGTCTGTACGAGTGGCGTCATTTAACTTTCGGTAGTCAATACACACCCTCCAACCGGTCACAACACGAGTGGGAATTAACTCGTTGTTTTCATTAGGCACAACGGTCATTCCTCCCTTTTTAGGGACACAATGGATTGGGCTCACCCATGGGCTATCGGATATAGGATAAATCATTCCCGCGTCAAGGAGTTTAAGGACCTCCTTTTTGATGACATCGTGAATTTTGGGATTCACCCCTCTTTGACTTTGAATTGCGGGTTTGTAGTCCTCCTCCATTAAAATCTTGTGAGTACAAACTTTTGGGTCAATTCCCTTAATGTCGGATATTTTCCACGCAATTGCCCCTTTATGAGCCTTAAGAACTTTCAAGAGCTCGGTTTTTTCATCATTAGCAAGACATTTTGCAATAATAACCGGCAACTTGTCATCACCTTCCAAGAATGCGTATTCAAGGTGAGAAGGAAGATCTTTCAATTCAAGGATAGGTGGTTCCTCGATTGAAGATTTTGGTTCAACACTCATAACTTCCATCGGCGGAAGAAATGGTGGAATAGAAGCATCATCACTAATCAACACCTCATCTTCATTGTCGATTTCATTTGAAGTGAGATCGCCTACTTGGAATGGAGTGAGATTTGGTGTGGAATTAGCAAGAATCGAATCCAAAATAGTGGGATTGCCACTTGACGAGCTATCGGAAAAACCTAACACTTCTTGTGAAAACTCATCGCAAACCACATCAACGATGTCAATGTGATTGATGGTAGCGATTGCATAAACATGAGAAGGTTTCGAGTTTTGAGTAGCGTTTATAACAAGTTCCTCTTCGTTGAATCTCAAAGTGATAGTTCTCGCATGAACATAGATAAGCGATCTCGAAGTGTCTAAAAATGAACGACCTAAAATTAGAGGAACTTGAGGATCCGTGGGGATGTCAACTACTATAAAATCAACGGGATAGTAGAACTTCCCCACTTTCACGAAAACATCTTCGGCAACTCCACATGCCATAATCGTAGAATGATCGGCCATCTCGATAGACATGTTCGAAGGAATGAGAGCCGGAAGCGAAAGCGATTTCCAAATGGAAAATGGCATCAAATTAATGATCGCACCAAGATCGGCCAAGGCAAGGCATTCTTTCATATCTTGTATGTCACAAGGAATGAGAAACTTTCCGGGATCACCAACTTTTTCTGGTATGCGGTTAAGATAAACCGAAGAACAATTAGCAAGCTTTGAAAGCTTTTCCTTATTGCTCATCATACTTTTAAAAGTGGAAGCGAAACGAGGCATATACAACAACGCGTCGGCTAAACTCACATCAAAATGCACTTGTTGAAACATTTTTATAAAAAGCTCGATTTGTTGTTTGTTACGTTCTTGCAATTTCTCTTTGTTTCGTCTCGAAGGGTAGGGTAAAGGTGGTGTGGGTTGGTCATTAGGCAACGGCCTTGGAAACTCGGGTTCCATGATTGGTATTGGTTCAACCGTAGGTGTGGTATGAGCGGTACTTCGTGGGATTGCAATGTGCTCCTTTTCGACCATCACCTCGGGTTCTTTCTCGATTTCCTTCTCCGTAGAAGTACTTGGACGAGAGATTGGTTCCTTGAAAGTTTTACCACTTCGTGTAGTAATAACCTTCATTCTCCCTTCGGGTTTGCAATGGTATCACTAGGAAGACCACCCGAGGAAGAGGGTTTACACATGATTGCTTCAAACATCTTAGCCATTCGGTCCTCAAATTTTGATTGCCTAGCATCCGCTTTTAATAACTCTTGCTTAATCTCATGTGTCCTAATTCCATCTTTTGTTGATTTTGTTGAAGACGTTGGACATTTCGTTCCATTTTGTTTGCATGAGTTTTAAGTTCATTAGCAAGTTCATTTTTTAGCTCGTTTTTCAACTCGGATCTTAAGCTAATCATCTCACGTTGCATGTTATCAAATTTAACATCATTTGCTTTAGCATAATCCAAAAATTCTCCTTGCAAATTTTTAGTGTGAGCATTTTGAAAACCTTGTGTAGTGTTTTGAAAATCACGGTTTTGGTTTTGATTAGAAATTTGTCCATTCCCATTTTGATAATTCCCTTTTTTGTAATTGCGTGAATTGCCTTGGTAATTACCTTGGTTGTTTTTTCGATAATTATTAACATTTTGACCTGGTGGAGCTTGATTTTGGCGGGAACCTTGACCGTTTTGGTTGTAAGTTCCCGTTGCTACATAAGCACTCAAAGTGTTACCATCCGCGGTAATGCACTCGGAAAGATCATGAGCTCCACCACACGACAAACAACTCTTAGCAACCGCTTTAACCGAAGCGGAATTTGAAGCTTCTTGAGCTTTCCAATGGGACATTAGATTAGCAAATCTATCAAAAAACCGATTTTCCTCATTAGCTTCATCATGTAAGGCATTAATGCTACGGGACGATTGTGACAATGATGACGAACCCAAATTGGCAACACTCGGTGTGTTACGAGGGCTATCAACCTTAGATCTATTCTCGATGATTTGTAAAGCCTCATTTTTCGTCTTGCACAAAAAATTACCACCCGCGGCGGCATTCAAATAATCTCGTTCATGATCATTAAGCCCATTATAAAAAGTATCAACTTGATGCAATTCCGTAAAATCATGGTGTGGAAACATTTCTTTAAAGCGTTCCCATGCCATTGAAAAACTTTCATTATTTCTTTGCACAAATCGTGAAATCTCATTTTTCAAGTGTGTTGTTTTAGATGGTGGAAAAAACTTGTTCACAAACTTAGAAACGAGATCGGCCCATGTCAAAATCGAATTTGGCGGTTCTTTCTCGAGCCAAATTTTTGCGGGTCCACCTAACGAGTATGGAAACAACATCATCTTAATGGAGTCATGTGGAACATCCTTAAACTTGCTAGTAGCGGTGAGACGGTTAAAATTCCTAATATGGTAATGCGGGTTGTCTTTCTCGTGACCTCTAAACTTATTTGCTTGCAACATCGACATTAAACCCGTCTTAATCTCGAAATTCCCCGCAAGGATGGCGGGAATCATAATAGCCTCTCCAAAACCCTCGGTGGGTGCTTGTAGCAACTCCATCATAGTACGATTAGCCATGACGACTTCTTCTTCTACAATAGGTTCAACAATTGGAGGTTGTTCTTCAACAATCAACGTCTCTTGATTGGCTTGCTTTTGAAGTCGTTTACGAGCTCGTTTTTCTTGATTACGAGTGATCATAAACTTCACGAAGAATGGGAGGTGAGCAAAGTAGATTCTTTTTGGGTGTTTTGTGGATTTTCAATTTTTTGTGTTTTTGATGATATTTAATTTTTTTGGATTTTGGTGTATCTTCGTAGACAACAATCTACAAAATCTCTCCTTGAATCAAACTCTTGATTAAAGAAGCCTCAAAGGAATGAAAACGATCACGTGGAGTGAACGCCTTCGAATGACTTTAGAACTTTGGTGAAAACCAAATTGTTCAAGAGGGTTTAATCACAAAGAAACCAAGCAAATATATTATACGTAATAATACTTTGGGCAGGAAAAACCCTCGATTAGCCTTTAATCTCAAAATACTCACAAGCAAGCGGGGAAACGAGGCGGCGCGAAGCACTTAAGAACCTTTTTCCTTAGGGTATATTTTATAATACCCGCCTTATACCCACCTTATAGTTTGTATTTTTCAAAATCGAGCTTCACGAAAGTATTTATCTATTTTTGCCTTCTTCTTTTTGTTTTAGATTCGAATACAATAATTGAGTGATGAAATCCCAATTAAGGTTGTGTTTTCACACTTTTGGAGATATTGTGAATTTATTGTGATACTTAATACAATATAGTAATAATATTTGTACAAAAAAAACCAAGAAAACCGATAATACGTATTAGTAGAGTTCTACTAATACAAATACTATTTGTGGTTAATATTAAAAACAACAATGCAAATTAATCACGACACACCTCCCCGGCAGCGGCGCCAAAATGATTGTAGTGTTTTTACACACCTTTAGGAAAAGGAGGGTAAATAAGGAAAAGTATTAAACAAATGACTTTAGGAAAAATCAAGTGTTAATGACCCAATGAAGGTATGAAAGTTTGTTTCCCAAGGAGGTATATGTGTGCGAGAAATTTGTTAAATGTTTGTGATTAATGATTGGTTTAGAAGGGGATGAGAAAAGAAGATGAAAAAGACGTAAAAATAAAAATAAACACTACTAGAAAGTTAAAACGTAGAACCTTAAAAACCACAAAAATAAAAATTAATTCCAAAAATTAACAAAAATTCACCAAAAATCAAAATAAATGTACTAAGAGTTTACCAATGATCAAAACTTTTTCAAACCTTTTAAATAATTAAATATTCAATTTTTAAATGCTAATTAAAGCCCTAAAAATCAAATAAATTATAAAAAAGCCCAAATAAAGATTTTTCAATTGGTAAACCTCAAAAATGACCTAAAAAGATTAAAAACTATTTTTAGAAATTTTTAAACTAATAAAAACTATTTAAAATGATTTAAAAACTATTAAAACTTAAAATAATTATAAAAATTAATCTAAAAGAGATAAAATTATTCTAAAAGTTGCTAAATTCCTATTTTAATGTATTCAACCTAAGAAAAATGTAAAAAGTTGGAAAATGTAAAATTTTAAAAATAATAATAAAATAATAATAAAATAATATTAAAAATCCAAAAATTATAAAAAATTCTAAAAACTTGCAAACTAGTTTATTTTAACCTAAATAATTAGAAAATCAAAGTGAAATGACCAGAATACCCCTATTGGGCCCTCAAATGGGCCAAACCAAAATCAGTCAACACAAATGGGATTTTGGGCCCAAAAAGTCAAACTTGGCCCAATTGACTTGGAAAAGCCCTATCTGACTCAAAATTCAATTCTAAGAACAAAACTCTAAAGGCCCAAAAGCTGAATATGAGCTTATCACAGCTTATTGAACACTCAACTTATTCTTATTGGGCTTTTCAGCCCATTAAGCAATAAGCTAATGCCATAAGCTCTAATTTGACACACAACCTTCTTTTAGGATGCTTATGAGATCTATAAAAAGAAATTTTGAAAAAACTCACTCAATAAGCCAGAAATAAGCAAAGTAAAAATTCACTAAAAGACAAAATAGTCGTTTTAGAGATTTAGGGTACCTCAGGACTTGATTCAACTTGCAAAAGATCAAAAATGGACTCAATAAGCCAAATCAATCTACAAAAATCCAATAAGCACAACCAATAAGCCAGAATAAGCACAAATGAACTTATGAAAAAGTCAATGGAGTTGGTTTTCTAGTCAAACCCTAAAGTCAACCACCCAAATGCTCCAGTATGAACAAATGGGTCAAAATATGAGCACCTATTACAAAAACAAAGTTGTTGCTGGTTAAAATAAGCTATTATAGCTTATTGATAAGCTGAACCCAATTTTACACTATCAGTGGCAACTAGCAGGGGAAAGGAGTTCCCACTGCTTTGACTATTTGACCAAGCTTATTTGAGAGTTCTGGTTTGATTCAATTGGAAACAAAGGCACCCTTGTGATCAGTGAATCACAAGGAGTCAATAGCAACAAGAAAATCACGAATTGGTTCACACAATAAGCCACAATAAGCCAAACAGTCACCAGATATGCACCAGATATGGAAATAAGCAGTTAAGCACTTAATAAGCAAATTTAGACTGAATAAGCCAACCAAACTTAACAAGATGCATACACAAGCTATATAAACTAAGAATAAACACAAAGCAACAAGAATCAAACACTGAATCAACGTAAATAACAAGATCAAAGCACAAAATGTTTCTGATGAACAATGAACAATATGCAGACAAGTTTTGCTGAACTACTTGACACTTGATCCAATTTCAAGCCTCAAATCCTTCTTCCCTGGTGTGATTAACTCAGATTTAGCACTTGTTAGCCCTAGCCTAAGCTTAGATCTAGGTGTCCTCAAAATCCTAGCCAATTTTACCAAGTTTTTAAGATTTTATAGCCAAATTATGAATCTATGTGTTCCAACCCACAAAACCTGCAAACAGATGAACAAACACACCTAAGTAACAGATACCAACTCTTGCTAACAACAAACCACAACTTAACAAGTCACAAATCCAATTTATGCAGTAATCCCAAACACCCTTTTAAAACTTGTTTTCACAATTTTTCAAAGGCTTATGCAGATTTTACCCACAAATCATATCAATAACACCTCAATAACATCAAACCAAGCCAAATAAACAATAATCAAGCACAAATCCACAAAAATCACAAATAATCAGAAACTTAAAGAGAAAATGAAAAGGGAAGAAGATGCAAACCTCCAAGACCTACATCCAGGCCTTGGATTGTTTGAGCTTAGGTACTAGCAAAACAAGTACCAGCTTCCAAGCTGCTAAGAAGAACACACCACAAAGGTGAGATCAAAATAATGTCAACTTTCTGATTTTTGATGCACAAGTTTTATCACTTAAAACCTTGCCTCAAAAACCTTCAAACAAGATAATGGAACTCAAATTTTAGCTTATCAAACACCAAACTTTTATAGATAACAGATTAGAACTCAAAATGTTAAGAAATTCAAACTTTATTTCATAAAAAGGAATTACAAAGATTTAAAAGCTAAAATCTGGAACAAAGCTCTCTCACAGGTTGAGGAGTCTTTATATAGGCAAATGCCAAGGCTAGCACTATTCACAAACCCTAGAAGTGAAATTCCCTAAATGCCCTAAGTCCTTCTAGACGTTTTGATGGAATGAGCTGTTCAAATTCAACTTGGACATTCATTTCAGCTTTGATATGAAGCAAAGAGTCTAGGCTGTTGATTTGGCCACGTCATTTTACTTGAAGGCCAAGTTGTGTTTTCATTGGTTGAGAATGTTGAGTGTGGGGTCCAGGGAGTAGTGGGAGTGAGGGTTTTGTGTGTGGGATTTGTTTCTGCACATGCGAATCAAGTGTGGGTAAGGTTAATTTGGATTTACCCTTTGTTTAAGTTGGTGCAAATTCTGGGTTGGTAAAAGGTGAATAGTGGTCCTTTTGATCCCAAATTGGGGGAATGGGAGTTATTTGTCGCAATATTGGAGTTTGAATGTTTCAGTGCATAAAAATGGCCCTTCTTCTTCCTTTCTTTTGTCATTTGTGTTTAAAAGTCTGTCAGCGCCCATTTCCTTTGTAACAACTTTCACAACTTGGCATTTTTGGCATAAAACTTTCTAAAAAGTGTTTCAAGGGTTATTTTTGACACTTTTGCATATTTCAAGGGCTGATTTTGGACAATGTTGATCTTCAAAGGCCTTCAATGTATCTTTGGCTTGATGAGGGACCATAATTGACAATTTGAAATTGTTGAGGGACTAATCTTGCCATTTCTTCAAAGTTGAAGGACCTTTTGTGTAATTTTGACAAACTTAAGGGACCAAACTTGTAATTATCAATATACAAGGGTTTTAAGTGTCATTTCTTCAATAAATGAGGATCAATCTTGTTTGTCTTCAAGTCTTCAAGGGTATTAGTTGAGTATTCCATGATTAGGGCCCGATTCTTTGTACGGCTTCGTTTCTCGTGTCCGTTTTTCCTTGTAACTTGTGATCTTTTGTCTTTTTCACGATATCCATACCTAAAATACACAAGTAAACAAACACAAGCATATATATGGTATACTATGACATTTTTATGCATTTAAAGCCCGAAAAGAACGATGAGATCATGTATAAATGCCATCTCATCAACAAATTTTCACAGATTGCTTAGTCTATTGATGTCATCCATATAAGCTAACCAATTGTTAAAATGAGAGGATGGAACACAATAGCAACACATATTAGTTTCCATGCATGGACGGAGTCAGGGAGTTCCCGCGGGTGCCAGTGACCCCTATAGATTTTTTTGGTTTAGTGTTAATTTGTGAAGAAACGTCGATTTTTCTTAAATGCACCCGGTAAATTGGAACGTGTTTCTACTCTTCGTTTTAGTTCATTTTCTACGTATGTTATTTTAAGTCTCAAAAAATATGTGCACCTAATAATATTTCTCTGACTTTGTCCTTGTTCCCATGCATTCTCATATCCTTGCAAAACCCGCTGGATTGGCGGGGTATGCTTTGTAATTGTCATTTACGATTTTTGCTTAAGTGAATATATGTATTCAATGGATGATGGGTCTAATTGTAGATTTTACATTTCGAAAACCATAATTACCTTTCAGCATAGTACACATATACCTTCATGGCTTCATGGTATATAGTTCAATAGATTTGGTCACCATAAAGTGTTGTTCTATTAGGGTCCATACTTCCCTGCCCTACCGCTCTCAAAACTCTTTTCAACATATGTTCTTGACTTTTCATAGTGCACTTTTCAGATAGAATCTGGTTTTGTACGGGTTAAACATGTGACTGGCTAAACGCGCGTGAGTTAAACGGACGCAGGCTAAAACAGGCAAAAACATATAAAAATAATAAAATAATAAAATAATAATACTCGTTTAAAATTCGATAATTTTTATATATTCTTATTAAGTCCATCAATAATAATAAATATACGAAATATGCCTCATATTTTTTTAAATATAAAAAATACTTAACAATTAAAAAAATGAGAAAAACTCACTTTTAATCGTAATAATAGATGTGTACCTTTTCTGAACCCTTCCCCAAAATCATCAATATTTTCATAATTATTGTTATGTTCTCGTTTGCCTAGATTAATACCTGGTACAATAGGCCTTGTGTACATAATCAAATCTACAATTTGTGGTTTATTAGTAATTAGGTTTAATAAATACAAGTAACTGTTTATAGAAGCATTTGGCATACATAATGTGCCTACTAAATCCTACTGGCGGTGGACATTTTCTTATAAAATATCTAGTAATTACCAATTGTAACATGATTGTGTATTTGTATTAAACTATATATACTATGCTACATTTCATTATTTAATTACTCGTAGCAGTTGATGCCCTCGTTGCGTCCCATCTAATAATTCATTTGTTTTTTATATCTTTCTTTGTTGTCTTAATACTGATAATAGTCGTAACTCGTAACATAGTTGGAACTGAAAATGTATTCATTAACAATGGCTGTAAATATTTTTAACCCTTATTGACATACTGATCTACCACACAACCGAAGTACCTAAAAATAAATCGGTCAAAGTCGAGTCTAAAGCTCGGGCATTAAACTATAAATAAGCACATATATGAGGCTTAACACTTTCTAAAAACCATGAATGTTGATGAACAAAAACCACATCACCAAGCCTAAACCTAAGGTTAGCCCTGACAGGCTGACAACCTTATTCATTTTGTTTTTTTGGCTCATCTGATGTCATATATAATATGCATCTGGTGCATTTGAAGTTGTTATAAAATAAAAAAGTACAAAAAACCTTGCTATATCTGCTTAAGAATGTTTTTGTTTCTGTCAGGGAGGAGGGAAATAAAACAGATGGTCATTGAACCACGTATCTCTTCCATTACTTTTTACGATGCATAAATTGTTATTAATAAACAATATCATACTTCTAATGAAATGCACGTATCTTCTTTTCAATGACGAAAAGGGATTCCCAAAACTGATTAAAGACTTAAATAGCTCACTCGGCTAGTGAACTCTATCACTTCAGGAGAAGAGACATTTTTTTCAGCATAACAAATCCAAATGATTTGATTGATGAGGCACTTCTTGCTCCTTCATAAGTGAGTGGAGATTCTTTGTCTAAGCCAAACACGAGAATAGTGGGGAAACCCACCTTATACTTACTCAATTAAAGAAGGCAAAACTAACATCATTGACATCCAATCTTTTTGTGTTGGAGAGTATATCATCATTGTTCTTAGGCTAACTCGATTCAAACAAACATCGGTTCAGGAAATTTGTAGAGGCCACATTAGCAACATTCTCTATAACTGGTTTTGTAGTCGAGAATGATTGGACTAAGACAGCTTTTGTATCTAATGACGGGTTACTGACTTACCTTCAATATTAAATTAAAGAATGATTGGATTTATAGAAAGGAAGTTATATTAACAGTATTTATCATTAGAAGAGAGAATTATGCTCATAACTTAAAAAATTGTTAGTTACCGTCTGAGCTCCGATTTATTCTTAGCATAGTTATCACGATAGATGTCCCTTGCTAGTGATATGTGCTTCCAATGCATGTCAGTTATTGTTAATCTCGTATTCTTCACTTCCCTCTCTCTAACTCAATACAAGAGTTTGGCATCCCTGCATAAAGAGAAATAATTAATTTGAATAATGGCTAGACGGACCATATATACATTGGCGAAATTAGTTTTCACACCTTCTGGAGCTTCTTTATAGGTTCAGCATGCAGTCCATCCTTCATACCTAATACACCATCAATAACATGGATAATGTTGAGAAAAGTATTCTAAATTTATCGCCAACAGAGTCCGACATTTTTGCATTTGATATGGAATACTGCAATATGCAGAAATACTCTCAGTTGCAGCGTTTTTTAAAAGCCGGTGCAAATAAACATTCTGTGGGTGTAAGGACCTTATATTCTGTGCCACTCTTTGAGAAAATGTTGTTTGAGTTATACTCGATAGCTTTAGACACGGTTGTGTCTGGTGATGGTCATGTTTAGTTTTGGATTTCACGGAATATTTATGATGTGTTTGACAAAATCTCTGAAATGGTTGCTGCTAAAGAGGACGGGAAAAGCAGTTTGTCTGATCATGATGTTCTAATGACTAAAGCCCCTCCTACCAAGACATCCGCCAGTACTTAGGGTCCCAGTTTTATAGAGGGGATATCTAAACAATAATAGGTAAATTAAGCACCTGAACTTAAAAGTATCTTATGTATAGGTTAGTATTTTTTTTACCTTATGTGTTTGTAAAGAGCAACAACCAGGTATTTTTAAGATGTGTAATCACCAACGATACACGCGTCTAAAAGAGATGCTCGCCCTCCACACACATGTTTTCTTATTGGGTTCACTTTCATAGGGGTTTCGCTGTTTAGTATTTATAAGTTAAATATCTGCAGAGACAAATTCAGGTAATGAAATAACTTGACTCTTATGTCTGCGGTGTGTTTGCTACATCATGACACATTGCAATATAATAATCATATTATCCAAGTTTTGTTTGCTGCACTATTTGATAAACTTAGTACTCACATGTATTGCCTTCTTAGCTCCATTCGTGTCAAAAGCATACACTCTAGCTATAATCTTCAATCCATTTGTTCAAAAATACTATATATACAACGCTAACATAAATGAGTTTTGGCTTTTTTTCACATTGTTCTTCCCACTATGCATACCAAGCTTAACCACGTCATCTCGTACATCCGCCTACACATATGTTTCTAATAGAATCACGTCTAAATGCACATAAATTAGAGTTTCTATTGGTTGGGGCTCAATGGGGAAGTGTGGTCTAACCCAAGGCACCAACTCTGAGTAGAAAAATACCATCCAATGCAGGGGTCATTACTAATTTACCGTTACTACAATATTCACTTTCCAATGAATCCTAATTCCTCGCTTGAGTTAGAGAATGAATTTGACACCCATAGGCACAACCAAGCTTAGGTTTTTACTTGCTATCCTTTTTATTTTCTTTGAAAAGGTTGGTGTGTACAACAGTCAGTCGATTAACCACCTAGTGCTTACATTCCAAACAAAGATTAAACAAAAGCATAAAAATACATTTATGTAGATGAAGTGCTTATTTATTTTTAAATTATGTAAACCTTAAAGAACTAATAACATTTAGATGCTATGATATATCATGAAACAGCTACTTATTTCAACCACTCACCGTTGAAGGAACCGTATATCATCTAGGTTGAATTGTTTTTGAAAACGTAACGAAATGTCTAACATATGGTGCTTGGAATGACTTACACGACTAAGAAAATTTCCCATTTTTGGCCAGGTGTTTTGGGTCCTATGGCTGAAGGATGAACAAGTGTTTACACTCTTCAAGATGGTAAAATTACAAAAAGGTTCAAACTTGTACCAAAAAAAGGAATCTGACACTATTAATTGAATGACTTTCACTGAATAGTTTGGATAATTTACCTTCCTTTTACGGATGGAGTTTCTGAAGTGTTATTCACTCCCCATTTACAGACTGTCGTGTAAAATTTACATAAGCGAAAGTCGTACTAATAATTCACAACAACATATTCAGAAAATAATAACTTTAAAGGGATAGTCGTAGGTTGCTTATTTATCTGACTTGTAACCTGCAACATCAAATTCACATAAGCTAAAGGAGTCATAAGCCTTAACAACATAATTTCCGTATAATACCTTTGCAGGGGTTTCCATAGGTTGCTGCTTCACCTTATTTGTAACCTGCAGCGCCAAATTCACGCACATTAAAGTGGTATAAAAGGAGCCATGACAATATAATCTGAGAAATACCTTTGAATTTGTTTTTGCAGGTGTTGCGCAACTTTTGGGTGTGGAATGGGCACAAAGAGTTGCATTTGTAATTTCAATCTTACAAGAACATGCGGAGTTTGATTTGCACGACTCTTTGATAGAACCAGAATTCATTAACGTGTACAAAGATCTTGGGGTTGCTCGCCTTTTATCAATGGACGTTCGCTTCTGTTTGTTGCATCGGTTATCACTGGATATTGTAATCTTACTTTGCCATCGGTTTCTTTTGCAGAAGAGCTTTTGTCGTTTAAACACCACTTCCCTGTAAATCAGGAAATGGTGGTACTTGTTCTGTGCATCATAGTTGTGTATTGAGAAGATAATCTTTTCCATCCAGTTGCTATCTTCAGTTCTCCATTTCTTTTGGGTAGGCTTGTGTCTGTCAAGCTGCTCAAATATATTAACAACCGTCTCACATATTGTTTTAGCAACTTACAGACTCGAATTTTATGTTGAAATGGCATGGCGTTGAATGTGATGTATCCGTATAGGAGGTTAGTTGAGGGGCTTGGGATGGCTAAAAAGAGAGGTACAATTGGACTCATTTGAGAGTTCTTGATAGCATCATACTTTCTAATGGGATCTAATGTCACCTGGCCAAACCAAAATACCCTGAAAGACTGAATAACCAAATGGGTTGATTGTTTACTGATTCTTAACAGTGCACTATATAGCAGGACATCAGGTTATAGGCTATTCAGATATGGCCACTTCCCTTAATCTACTTTAAAACCAACTGAATTGGATGTCACCTGGACGAACCAAAATACTCTGACAGGCCGAACAACCAAATGGGTTGATTAATTATTGTGATTCATAGGAATGCGCAAAACACATGCATTAATTGATTAAACATGATATGAGCAAAAACCTTAATTCTAGAAAGAAAAATAAAAGTTTTGTTATGAAGAGCCCGCAATCAGCTCCTACACAAGGATCTCGGACTCGGCCTGTAAAACGACCAACGGAAGCATAGAGGTTTTCGATCTCCCATCCTCTGTTCATAGAGGTGTTCGATCTCCCATATATGAAAAGACATTATTTGGAATCCAAGCACGGATGTAGAGGCTCGAGAGTGGATCAATGGGATCCCTAAAATGATCTAAATGAATGCTAGAATGACCATTTTGATGCAACCAAGTGTAGTATGTGATACAAGATCTCTAAGCCGATCTTGTCACCTGTCTTTATATAAGCAAAAATTAAAATATTATCAAATCCAAAAATAAATATGTAACTGTTAGTATTCAAGATGACATGATCAAATTCAAAGGAGATAATCAATTTCAGTAACATAAAATCCCGAAACGTGACATTGTAAAAGGAGATTATCACCCAAAGTGAAATTGAAACATCTATTTAAAGGGAGATAATCAGTTTTAAAGCGCAAATCTAAACTATCCAATATACTTAATATGTGTGTATAGAGATCGGTTACCGGTTAGGGTTGCTCACTGGAGTGCTTATTTGAATAGATAAGCCGCTTCGTGTGTTGTAATCTGCTTATTTTAGGTATAAACAACAACATTAAACAGATAAAAAACCAATGGATATAAGAAACTGTTTCTGCATTAATCATCCCAAACAACAGAAGCTTGTCATACCCACTATATTCTGCAATTTAGGATCAATGTTACACCTATGAACAACCTTAAACCGAAAGCGGGTACATAATGCAGAGAACATTACTTGATAATATGATATAGAGAGCAAGATGGAGCATTACTTGTGAATAACACAGTGTCTATCTACCGTGATAAGAACACCATATTGAGCTAGAGAATCTGATATGACAGAAGGGTCACCGTTCATTAATTGTCCAAGGCGTTCTTCAAGCCAAGAAAGTTTCTACTGTGATTAATACAATATATCATCGTGGATCGCATCAAAGTTCTAAAATATTTTTGATTTCATTCCTTACTGAAGTGCCACTATCGGTGGCCGGTTAGTATTTTTATATACACTTGACCCAATTAACCCACCATGGATAAAATACAACCCAACATAGCCATTCAGGAGTAAACATTACATATCACATTAAGTGTATAGTGTGAAGTGTGAAGTGTGTAGTGAGGCTGACATCTTAGTCTTATCAAGCACCAGTAAAAAAGTTTATAGCACAACATACCATATTAAATAGTAGCCAAAGATTTCGATGAATCTCATCAAGTATCAGCAAGTGCAGCTGCCAAAGTTGCAAAAATTTGGTGGAAGATATGGGATCACTGATAGGTTTTGTGCTGGAGTCGAAACTATTAGATCTGTAGACATGAATTACAATATTCCTGATAATACTAAATCAATAGTATCAGCTACTGGGAGAATGGCTACAGCAGCTGCAAATACTGTTGTGAACAGTAGCTACTTCTCTAAAGTTGCTCTATGGATGTCTGATGCATTGAGCTGATCTACGAAAGTTGCTGCAGATTTGGGTACTAACGGGGTTAGTAAGTGATGTGATGGGTTTATTTTAGTTGGATGAAGTGGTTAAGGTCGATTTAGTTGAAAATAAGTAAAGTAAAATAAGCAAAAACACGTCATTGAAACTCATCTATTGTAGAAAAGTTATATCTTGACAGATATGCATGGTGGTCAAGATTTTCAAAGTTTCACAAATTTACGTATTGCTCAACAAAAAAAATAGTGAGCTTTGTTATTTAATATATGAAAATAAATCGTTTAACCCGGCAAGTCTCTAATTTCATGTCTTCAATTCTTAGAGCTATCTTGAAAATATATCAAAAATACATCCTAATAGGCTAGCAAGTATCAGAGATATGCTAACGGGAAGCTCATGTGGTAGCAGGTCTACCTAATAAGACACTAAGACATTTGACCCATTTGAAAACCAATCCCGTTTGGAAAATATGCACAAGACGTAAATGATGCACCGAGGGACTTTGTGCATCATTTTTTCTTGTTTCTACAGATACATATCTTGGTTATAGCTAAAGACCTAACACCATCACATTTTACCCAAAAGAAAAATGACGTAATACCATTAGAAGATTAACATGTTACTGACTCAGCATTTCATTCAAAAAAGTAGAAATTAAAAAACGTAAATCAATTATAATTCCAGATGTAAGTGGTTAGGAACATCGAATAACTACCCCTAATTGAAATCTCAGGAGCTTACCCTTAGTAAAACATCAATGAAACTTAATTTATTTAATAACACATATGGATGTAAAAATTTGTTTACATCTTGTAGCATGTGGTTCAATAGATAGTAGTATGGACGTCCAACGATTTAAAACTAACAAAATAATATATTTTAGAAACAAACTAATTTCATGATAAAAAAAGACCAAAATATAAAGATGAACTGGTAGTATTTCTATATTGCAATAAAACTAATTATAATAAAAAGTTATTCTATTAGGATCATCAGAAGTGCTATATCCTTTTGCTCATCTGGTAGAAAGGATCATTCATCATTTCCATTATGATAATCAAGTTAACAACAATTGAGTCCTCCATTACTCTTCAAAGAAGTCAACTACACCTTTTCTCTAAGGACACAGAAAACTCAATCCCTCAAAATACACAATCACCCCTTATGCAATAAACATTATGTCATCAAAGAGATCAAATAGTTTGATGGCTAAAGATCTCCCTTGCGTACAACCACACAAGAAATATACAGGAAGATTATAATTTTTAGTTATAATTATTGGCATGGTAGACTAACTTTTTGAAGTAAATGTTACAAAATAGGTTGATGTCTACTAATGGATTGAAATATGCATCATTTACAAAAAATTCCTAGTAAATGTTATTTCAGATTGAATATAAGCTCTAAATATAGTGGTGATCCTGAATCTGCTTGTATCTCAAATTATGTTGATAATCCTACATATGGAGCTGCAAATATGATAATTATGCTGATATTTCTATCTACTGCTATTTCTTTTATGAAGACTGATAATAGGCTTGCTGAAGATATCATTTCCACTTTAAAACTATATTAGAACTACAAATCATCAGCTATTTGACTTGTACTTGTTATGGTATATGCAAATTTAGATATCAAAAATGATGGAAGTGGATGTATATTGTGGTTTGATGAGATGTTGGATATTATAGATGATTATCAAGATCATATTTTTTACATAAAAATTGTTTTCTTCGAGTTATCTGGTCTAGACACACATATACATAATTTTTATTGTACCTTTTTGTTATCCTTTTTAGCTCATCAACCTCTTAACTGGCTTTTGCAACAGCCTTTGGTTCACTCTCTTTCTCAGTCTCCAATTCCATGGAATTTGGTTTCACATCACCAGACTTGACCTTGAAATCGTTTTCAGTTGATGTGCTTTTCACCATAAAGGAAACAATTAAGCCTTCCACATGTTGACCATTTTCATTTCTTGCAACAGTTGGAGAGGGAAGGTAGTGTATCGATAATAGGACTAAAACATTAAGTACACACCCATTTGTTGGTTAACGAATTTACAGATACACAACTTCTATGCTTCTTTCTCAATATTAGCCTCTATTATAAGTTTCTTTCTTTTCATAATCTGAGAAAAGAAACATAGGAATATCTTGACGCATATACTGCCGCTAGATAACCTGTCCGTGATGTTTCAAATAGTTGTTTCGTCACCTAATCACATTTAGTGCAATTGTCAAGTATCAAGACAGATAGTGTACATCAATGTTCTACAGTATATTCGGGTTCCTGAATGACATACCTCTGGCCCATTGGCAATCAAATACACTAAAATATAGTGTTATTCAGATTCCTATAACTGTTTCACCATATAAAAACAAACATAATTAGGAAATATCACTGATATAGAAAAAGAAGAAAGTTTACAGGTTGACTCTGGTACCTTTTGAGAAATAGTTGTGGAGGTTTGTATATGACTGGAGCAACCGCATAAGAAAACTGTTTGAGTTGTCTCCAGATAATCTACTCTCTATGATTGACTACATGGCCGGGAAGACAAAGATAAGTCGTCGTAAATGTATAGCTCAAGTGGGCCGGTCAAATCTACTAAAAACAATCATTGTAAGAAATAACTAATAAAAGTTTCTGAAATAATTCAAAAACATGAATGGTCTATACAGAAAATTGTTTAAATGATTTTGGTGATTGGAGCTTTTAAACAGGAATAAGTTTACTTTATTTTTTAATCATTTGATTTTATAGTAGATTGGTTTTATGCTTTGTTTATCTTAATTTAGTTCTTGTATATACTGAACGGTTAACTTAAAGCCGATTTTGTTCGTTCGAGATTAAACAAAAGGGAAATTGGAAGATCGTTGATCAAAATTTATTCTCTTATAAGCTGATTTGTTAAGAGTGTGTCATTTCATTAATAATGAACTCTATAAAATAATCTTTTTAGATGGTAGTATGCATCATGAAAATACATTTCTTGACTTTGACTGATATGTTTGGTTTCCTTGTTAGAAACTGTTTTTTTGTGAACCTATATAGTATGATCCATTAAAAATATGTCATAACCTGATTTGACCCATTCATAAGTGATTGGTTAGAATTACCGCCACTAATCACTTTGAAATTCTCTTTAAGGATTCGATATATTCAAGTCTAGGTGCATACCACGTTTTTTAGTTGTGCACCAGACCCAAAGATTAGGTATCACGGCTTAGTTGTCATCACACACGGTCTGATCTTGATAAGCCATCACATGAAGGATTCTAGCAGCGAAATATAATAACTGCACAAAATGTATATGACATCAAAGTTATAACTTAAGAAAAAACCAGCATGTATAAATGTAAAATCGTCAAAGACACAAAGTGTTGTAACCTGCTTCTATTGTGTCTTATAAACATGTAGCATGTAAATAGTGTACAAAGGTGAGTTTCTAAAGAGCCAAATTTAGTCACGCGGGTTAAAGCCAATTAAGCAAGATCTGCTAATAGAGCAATAAACATCAAAATGCAAACTAATTACATTCTGTTTTGCATGATATGAATACTTGAGTACTCGTAGTTCCTTAAGTTTCCTATGATTATATCACATTAAGCATGTAATTAAGGACTGTTTAGATAGCCAATTTCCTTGCGCATTTGGCGTCTGAAACATGTTATTAGGTTTGTTTGGATAGCCGTCGTCTCACATCTGTCCTAAACATGTTACTAAGGGTTGTTTGGATAGCTTATTTTCAGCCTACCTTTCGGTGTCTTTACATGTTAATAAGGGCTGTTTGGATAGCCCATATCAGCAGTCACTTGCCGTTCAAAACATGTTATCAAGGGTTCTTTGGTTAATTGTCATTTGGCGTCCTAAACTTGTTAATTAAGAAAGTACTGTAGAAAAATAACATCAAACTAACCTATAACAATCAAGAGATGTAGGATCATCTGATATACTACACAGTTTATTGATACAGTTTCGATCATACGTGCAATATAGATTGTATAAAAAATCAAGCCTGTCACTCGTGGAAACTTGCCCTTAAATCAGCAATTTTAGCTTCGGTTTGAATGATTTGGGACCTGATATCAAATGAATATGAATCCAAGTAAAATATAGAAAAAATTAATTTAAAAAAAGTGGGATGTAATGTAATTGAATATGAATCCAATAAGGGAAACAAATTATAATAAACCTCAATAGGGCATCACAGACAGAAGAAGATCCGGTTGAACATGAAGAAGGTTGCAACTGCCGTTGTTATTTGCAAGAGTAATCAAGGTGTGATAAAGTTCCGGGTAATTTTCGGCAGGGTAACCAAAGCAGATAGCATCACAAGCTATAGTCCCCTCTTTTTGCACTTCTCCTAACATATGCACGCCATCATTCGAATCATATGCAGGACTGAAAGGCAACAAACAGACACATGAATGTTAGATTGAAAACATGCATTAGTAAATTAATATAAGCATGCATAAACAGGCATTCACACTCTACAACAAACAGAGTAATCCTTTTTGAGTTTTTGACATATGTATATTTACATTCAAGAATGCTTGTTCTACTACTGATCACTAATCAATCAGGGGTTTTTACATAGCTTTGACATAAAAAACCTAATTGTGTTAGTCGCCTTTACCCCCAAAAAAACCTAATTGAAAAATGCATACTTGGTGATTAAAACCCTGAAGATAAAATTGGCTTTCAAACTAATGCTATGTATACCTGAGAAAAACTCAATGCCATTCATGAATTAACTGAGAAAACTGGCTTGTTTTTCTTATGAGTGAACATGATTGTTAATAATAATAGCAAATAAGATGAAGAAAAAGGCCTGGTTTTGGGGTTATTGTTTTATGATCTTCTGTGACAGTTAATTATACACAGTTCTTACATAAAAAAAGTTATACATAGTTCTTTGAAGGTTAATTATCTGTGACGATTAATTATCAAGTATGAAAACTACTGCAAAACAGTAAGTAGTAGATTTTCAAAGAATAAACATATATATCTCCCTGAAATAACAGGAAAACAAATGCGGTGATATGTATACCTCTAAAACAACGTCCATAAAACAGATATGAAACTTTACTCCGCTACTTCATACCCTTTGTCTGTCTATCGTTCTACCATTGGAAATTTAAAAGGTAAACCTCCTAGAAGCTTAGTGAACTCTGCTTCGACATCCACAATTCTTCCTCTCTAAATTAGATAACAAAAAAAGTTTATTATAATAAATCATTACAGAATCGGCTCCTCAGTCAAATGTATCGTCTCATCCTTACCACTCTTTCTTTTCTTCACATCATCGATCTTAACACTATAAATAAAGCGATCTATATGGAATAAAAAAACTACAAACAATTTCTAACTAAAATCATTTATCAAATAGAAACCATTACTTATATGACATATACAATAGCAATATCAAGTTTTCAAAAAGCTTAATTGAATCATACCTTTCAGGGAATCCATCTGCCCTCTTTTCGAGTGAATCCTCCAAGCCAATTACTAGCATGAGGGAAAAAGTTTATGATATTGAGAAGAAGATCGATTGTAAGGATGCATGATCATTATATTTTGAGAAAATGGAGGGTAGGTTTTTCTGTTATGTGGGATAATTGGTGCTCGATTGATGTTAATCTGTTGATATCACGAACCGTATAAGTCGGGGTTTTAGTTTTAATATATATAATTTTTTAGGTTTTCGTGTATTTATCAATTTGATTTTGTGCGGGATATCACAATCATTGTTCTAGGTCAGTGGTTGTCGCTCTTTGTGTTAGTCCTTCAGGACGGGGGTTCGATTCTAATAACTGACAATTTTTTGCAAAATTTCGAATTTACATAAATCTGCTCAGCAAAAATGATGACATGGCATTATGAGGTGCTTATGTGGCATATCCCTCCTCTTATATATAATGTAGATATATATATATATATATATATATATATATATATATATATATATATATATATATATATATATATATATATATATATATATATATATATATATATATATATATATATATATATATATATATATATATAATATATATATATATATATATATATATATATATATATATATATATATATATATATATATATATATATATATATATATATATATATATATATATATATATATATATATATATATATATATATATATATATATATATATATATATATATATATA
>JANFOE010000459.1:600000-864302 GCA_025667525.1 Glebionis coronaria
TGTAGGGATGGTGAAATCAGATTCCGGGATACAGTTTTACCCGAGAAGATAGATGATTATGTGAAAAACATTGATATTCTATGTATCATTGAGGATGATGAGCGCTTTAGCAATTTGTCAAACGAAGACTCTGTAAGGGTTTGTCTTCTTTTAACTTTAGTTATTTTTATAGGCCATGAGTTGGGAGTTGTTGATGATGTATTTCTTCGGATGGTGGAGGACATTGAAGTTTGGAATGAATTTTATTGGGGTGAATACATTTGGCGTGAGTTATACTCTACCATTAAGAACGTTACTTCAAGACATTTTGATACTCACTATAAATCATTGGAAAGAAATCCTGACTTTGTTCCATCTTATTCACTATTTGGATTTGTATTAGCTTTCAAAGTGAGTATTTACTAATCTAACAATCTCATTAAATAATCTTACATCCTTTTTTTACATTTACCAATTGTAGATTGGGATTTTAGGGTCTTTAGGTGTCAGTGCTTCTTGGTGGACCAAAGTGCCTTATATGACCCCTAGAGGAATTTCCTGGTCCAAGCATAGGAATATTCTGCGATATGATGAACTTTTTTTCCCACGTGATTGCAAACTGTATATTTTTGTCAAAATGTATATTTTCTGTTGACAAGTTTTATTATGAACACTATGCATAACATGGGGAAATTTTGTCATTCTGTGATCAACCTTTCCACTTCTGATCAACTTTTTCCATTTGTGATCAATTTTTTCCAAAAGTTCCCCCTGACATTGTATTTTTTTCCCCCCTGTTTTTGAAATTTTTTTAAAGTTCCCCCTGACATGGAAAATTTTTTCCACCTGTTTTTGAAAATTTTCTAATGCTCCCCCTGACATTGTATTTTTAATAGCTATTTGAAAGTTGACCGATTACTCAATCTTCTCGGTTAATCTTTTGAAATTTAGGGTGTAGTTGTAGTTTGTGACATTTATCCAAACAAAACTGAGTATCAAATGTGTTGGTATAAAAGAAGTAGCAATTATTTTAAGTGTATTAGCCTAGAACCCCTCCTGTTGAGTACTAAGGCCTTTTTGGTTATTATCTTAAAAAACTGATGAAAGCCCGCAAAGATTAGGAGGAAGATGCAGAGTCATCAAAAGGTATGCTAAGCACAGACTCTTTCGTTGAGAACTATCTTCAGGCTTTATAGAAATTAGCCACTAGTTAAATTATTCTACCTAAAGAGACAAAGAGTTTGAAAGCACATGTTCACAAGCTCGAGACTATCTATAAAGTGAGTTTTAAAAACAGGCATATCTATAGCATGTCCAGAAAGTTACATGTTATTTTACAGACTTATATCTTAATTACGCAGGTCCAAAGACAAAAATACAGTAAAGTTATGGCTAAGGTCAATACAATTTCGCAAAAGGTATATCTTATATCTTATTACGGTTTAACAAATTGTTATTTTGATCAATATAAAAACTTGAATTAAAAATACAAGATAAAATTGATAGTGTTGATAAACTGTTTGATCTTGCGGACAAGTATTTGAGCGATGAGGAAATACCATATTTTTCATTTAATTGTTCTCCAGTTGTAAAATCGAGCAAAGACCCTCTTGAGGAGTTGGTATACATTTAGAGGATTTTGATGCGAAGGTACATTTTTTTTGAACAAAGATTGTTTTGTTCCGTTGTGATGGTCCTGTATTCTAACATTTGTTTAAAACTGTATATAGGATCGTAGATTTGTGAATAAAGGTGTTGAATTAAGTAATCACACCAAAGCTAAAAAGCCGGAGGCTGAAAACAACAGGCTAGCCAAGGTGAATAGAAAAAGGATGAAATTCTTGTCAGAGGAACAACGTGGCATGAGGACTATAGATACAACTAAATCCAGTTACATGATAGTTGTACTATAGAAAACTGGAAGCATAACAAAGAAAAGGTACGTTAATGTGGAAAAGCCACCAGTTAAAGTAAATCCAGATACTACAATACCCAACATGGATGCATTAAGAAATAATAAGAACGTTCTTGATGGATTTATGATTCAAATATGCAAGAATCTAGAACCCTGGAAAGAGGTATTGTGGGTTTGCTATTTATGGATCCGGTGGTCTAGGTGGGTCGTGGTAATAGATGGCAGCCATTGTTGGAGATAGAGAGAGAATGTTGTATGTAAAGAGAAAGGAAAAATGTATTCAAATGAAAAATGGGAAAAACACAATCAACAACCCCTCCTTGGAAGCCTTGGAGGGGTATATATAGTCACTCATGCGCCTACACTATACATAGTTCCTAGTCTAGTCGTTGTGTGAGTGACTATGATAACTAATGGGAATTCTTAAATGTCGTCACATAAAGTGAATTTCCAACAATCTTCCCCCATGGGACGACGTGTAGAATTCCTTACAATATTTTTTCTAACAAGTACATAATGATTAAGAACAAAAGCTTTCATGAAGCGTCCAATGCTGATGATGTCTTCTAAGGCCTTTGACTTCAAGTCTTTACTTCAAACGACTCATCTTTGTAGTAACTTTTAGTAGAAATACTATAACGGCACGAGCTAAGTAACTCATATATTTCTGGTTAAGGAGAAGCTTCTAAATTAACTTCCCCCTAATTCGTGCCACATAATCTTGATGTAGAAGATTTTAATAGCTTCCCCCTAAACCAACAATCCTCATGAGTAAATTAAAAGCTTTCAATAAAGCTTTGAATTATTAAGCGCAAAGCGGAATTTAACAAGCAAACCCCATCATATGAAATGATAATGTTGCTATGAGTGATTGAAAGTTTGGGGCACACCAAGTAGATCAACAACTTCTCTTCTCACGCTTGAATAATTCTTCTGAATTTTTCTTCCCCCTAAAAGTTCAAGTTATGCATACTAGAAAGAATCAAGACATTTCTTCCCCCACGTAGTTGAAGAAAGTAAACCAATCCCATGCATGAAGCTTAAATACTGAAGTAGACACTTTATCCCATTCATGAAGTTGACATCGTAACACCAGAGTCAATTAAGTCCCGGAAATGCACATATCTTCTTCCGGAGATGCACCAGAGTCAATTAAGTCCCGTAAATGCATGTAGGATAACGATGATGTATAATTGCAACATCAAAACAATTAACCATCGAACAATAGTGTACCGTTTTGAGACTGATAACGCCATGAGTTAAAACACTGATTTTCTCTGCGGATATGACGAATGTCTTCTCGGAATGTCTTCAAATCAAAAGAAGGTATGAAGTTCATCACGTGTACTCTTTGTGCGTTCAATATGTATTCTTCTTCCCTCTTGATGGTTTCGAAACCTCGGAACCAACAATAAATCGTACGCACATGCACCTGAAATCTCGTGAGAATAATAAATAAGATGAATAATATGTTTTGTGAGAATCGGCTGCTGATCAAAATTCTCTACTCATAAACTCTCCATGGCTATATTTGCCAACCTCCTTGTAGGCAATTTGAAGTGACCACTGATGAAATGAACCAGATATACCAAACGTGAAACTGAATAAGAATTCCTTGATCTTGTGACTTAAGCTTGCACTATTGTTAATTGAAGAACGGTGGAGAAATCTCTAAGTACCTAATACCTTGCCGAAGAAGTATATAAGCACAACACCTCTTGAAATTATCCACATCGACTATGCGCGTGACACGGAGTACAATAATGTAGCTCATTAAAGTGATAGTTATCCGGGTCATCAACCAACCACCCCGAACCCGGAAACTAGATAAACAAGTCTTCATCCTAATGATTAAGCACGAGCAAGTTATCATTGAAATCATGCATCCAACCAACCCCGATTTCAAAGATAAAATAAGAACACGCCTTCGAAAAATCCGTCTTCAACTTCAAATAATAATGATATCCGGTCAAATCCGTGGCCACTAAAATTAATTTCAAATCTAGCCATTTTTCTCGGTCTCATCAAATAAATTTTGTCACTTTGTCTCGTCACTTTTATCACTTTGTCTCATCACTATTTCTCGTCACAAAGGTCACGTTTTAAGTCCAACTTTAATCATGTAACTCAAAAAAATTATCTTTAATATTTCCTTTTACTACAAATGGAGTTCAAGGCAAAAATATCAAATGATAACATACCCAAATGATTGGCATCATCAAATAGACACTAATCATCAAATGGTAGTATACCAAATGATAGATTCGGTAATAGTGTGGCCCACAATTAATAAACTCCTTACCTCATAATATGTGATACGTAAATACTATCAAACATTCGCTTGATAAGATAGTATCCCAATTTTTGGTAGTCGGCCCATCAACATATTAGATCGACTAACCAGCCCATCATTAATGAAAACTAACAACGCATGAAGTATTGGCCCATGAGTGTACATACTCAGATAATTAGTTTTGAGCAAATGAAGTATAGGCCCATGAGTGTTAAGACCCGGTTGACTTCAATTGCAAATATAAGTGTAACATCCCATAAAATTAGGGTAACAAGCCTAATTACTCCATCATATTTCATCCGCCTCTAAAATCACTTCTCTCAACCTATCTTCCTCCGCCCCCAACTAAAAAACAGATCTCCTCTTACCATCTTCAGTTTACACGAATTGAGCATCCAACATCTAGAAACAACTCTCATCTCATCTCGAACCAAATCACCTCTATCTCAAACCTGATGAATACATCATCTGAATCACCTAAACTGACATCCTTTAAATAAATTGAAATCCCAACCATACATGAAACATGCAACCCACGCAAATTACCCATATGCTTTTTCCGTCTTCAAGGTCTATAAAATGGTCTAACCCGTTAACGAGCGAGCAATCCACAATCCTTTTATGGCGATGTTGACTTCAAGATCCTGTAAAACAGGGTCTAGGTAGGTTTGATTTTACATGTTTTTGTTTGAAACGAAACAAAGAAAGACAATAACATAACTGTTATTGATTTTCTTAAGCTTTCGTATATAAAACTGATGGGTTTTCCCTTCACACAGATTGATGATGATTATATTTTTATCGTGTTTGATCTTTAATGATCTTTGAAACGAAAATATAAACTGAGATCTATTACTGTTTTGAGTCTAGATGCGATGGAGGTTTAGGAGACGATGGGATTAGATTAGTGATTGTGGATTGGATTTATGGAGTAATAAGGTGATGTTATGTTGGTTCTGATCAAGTCTTGGTTTTCGGGTATTGTTAAAACTGTCGCAATATTTTCTTTTAAAAAAGAGTCATCGCAAAGTTAAAATATCACATGTGTCAGAATAAGCAGTATCGAGATACATCGGAATGTGCCATCGCAATGGTACATCGGAATGTGCCATCGCAATGGGACATCGGAATGTGTCATTGTAACGATGAATCGGAATGTGTCATCGCAATGATGCATCGGAATGTGTCATCACAATGATGCATCAGAATGTGTCATCGCAATGATGCATCAGAATGTGCAAAATCATATCCATCGGAATGTAGAATCTGAAATCTTACCCGAATGGTACTTTTTCTGTTTTTTCCAGGATCTGGCTTTTTCTTCATCTTCAACTTGTTCATCTTCATAAAAATTACCAGAATAAACCCAGAAAAACAGATTCAAGAAAAACATGGCAGGTTTGACTTTTGACCAGAAAAGAACAACTTTTGACCAGGATATGTAACCAGATGCGAACCCAGATATGTAACCAGATGTAACAAAAACTGTGATGTAACAAAAACTGTGATATAAAGACGTGACAAAAAATATGGCATATTGAGACCAAAAAAATATTTAGACCACGACACAGTATGTATTTGTGACAAAAAGTGTTAAGCAAATTTGAGAAAAAAATGTTAACATATTTTAGAAAACAAAATTAGACCACCAAAATCAATAACGAAAGCACGTCAATCCAAGGATTGAACCATAGCTCTAATGCCAATTGTGGGTTTGCTATTTATGGATCCGGTGGTCTAGGTGGGTGGTGGTAATAGATGGAAGCCATTGTTGGAGATAGAGAGAGAAGGTTGTGTGTGTAAAGAGAAAGGAAAAATGTATTTAAATGAAAAATAGGAAAAACACAATCAACAACCCCTCCTTGGAAGCCTTGGAGGGGTATATATAGTCATTCACGCGCCTACACTATACAGTTTCCTAGTCTAGTCGTTGCGTGAGTGACTATGATAACTAATGGGAATTCTTAAATGTCGTCACATAAAGTGAATTTCCAACAGGTATGTCAACGAGATTTAATTTCTTTAATGGCCTTATTTCTTACTTATTTTTTCATTTTTTTTGTTTTTAATAGGATCTCATTCGACCAATTAAAAGGATTGACAAAATACTTTGTAATTCCGCATTGGAGTTTTTTCTAAATAACTTACCAATTCCTCGTTGCAAGTTTCTTGGTGCAATGACATATCTGTAGATCGTACCTTTTGGGATAGTTTTGTTGGTTTGGATGATGAACGAGTTCGTTGGTATATGGTTGAGGTAATTATAATAAAGAATGATTAACACATTTGTAAGTTGTGTTTGTTGATTTGATTTAAATTTTTTTGTTATAGCACATTGAACTATGGGTATGGTACATGTGGCATTTTAGACAAGCATCGCATTATTGGTCATGGTTAGCTGTTACTTTTTTAAAATTTTAATCCAAGAATCGTTGCCGATGTTTTATGCAACTGATGAAATCTAACCATTGTCGTGGAGGGATGTTGAACATGTAATTATTTCATTTACATATATCTTTAGAGCAAAACCTATAATCTTGAATTTAAGAATGGATTATAAAATTGTATGTCTTCATTCCAATCAATGAAACCAAACGACGTTTGTTCCTAGCTCGGTTCCACATCACATTTGGAAATGTAACTTTTTAGGACAGTGAAAATACTTATGGTGAATGTAATTTGGGCCACTCAGAGGGGTTCTCATATCGTATTTTGGAGGCTGTTTTCGTCTTCTAGAGTTTATGAGTTAATGATGTCAGAGATGATCGTGTACTTGCTGGTTGATCAAAAAATATCCTTTCACAGAGGATACTTTAAAGAATATGGTTGACTTTGAATTACAGGTTGATTGTATCAATCATGTAGCTTATGAATTTTTCAAGTTCATGCACTCTCAGACTCTCCCTTGAAGACGATGGTTTTTATGCACCAAATAACATTATTTATAGGTGTTTTGTTTAACTAAACTAATTGTATGTTAGTTTGTTATGTTTATTTAAATTTGTTATTTGAAATGCACAAATGCTCAACTTTTTCTTATGAAATTATATGTAAATGACGTCTCTTCACAAATTCTCATTTTTTTACAACACGTGACAAAAATTTACTACAGGGGGAATTGTACACAACAGGGGGAACAAAAATGATCTACTTTTATACCTGAGTGATCCAAACAATACATAAGTGATCAGCTGTTTCCATAAGTGATCAGTTTGATAGAATTAAAAGCAACACACAAATTGTTCGATACATTAGGCAAGTCACAATTTGTTCAAATACTTAAAATAAACAAATTCAAAGTACATTAACAACTCCGTAACATGAAACTCAGGAAAGATGATTCAGATCTATGGTTCATCTAAGTTAACAACTTTTAAAGAGTACGACATTGTTTGTTCTGTGTTTTCATTAGCTTCCTATGTGATTTCATTGTCGTACATCTTTTCCTAAAACATATGTATAACATTATATAATGTAAAGACAAAGAAAGTAACAAAATACAAAATTTTTGGAACAACATTTTATGTTACCTTTTGTCCTGAGAGTAGTTCTCTGCATGTTTGTCTATTGTGGCCACGACTACCGCATCTTCCACATCTAATCGGTGCCTTTTCCTCACCTTGAGATCTTATAAGATCTTTATTCTTTGGTATGCCAGGTGGGCGTTTACCCAAAAGTGGTGGCCTAACAACTTGCAAGTAGGTTGGACGTTGCCAACTTGAAACTTCTCCCACAGGATGTTGGGAATAAATATAAGTACATTAGTTATCCCTGCTAGTTGGTCAATGGTTCCCCTGCTAGAGTAAGTTCTCCCTGCTAAATAACAAAGGCAGGGGGATTGGTTCCCCTGCTGAAGTCAAAGGCCCTGCCGCTAGAGATAAATTTAGAATATATTATTATGCGTTTCTGTTACTACTCCGAGATACTTTCCAAGTTTGTTAGTAGTAATCTTGTACGTGAGTCCTTGTGCTATAAAAGGACTCACTAGGTCATCATGCAAAGTGTGTCTTTCTCTATTGTCTTTCATTTCATACTTTAAGGTTTTGTAACCCTAATACCATTATTAGGAATTCGTATATCTTTGATATATTAAAGTTTAACGTTTGCTTTAATCATTTGTTCTTGTGCTAAAGACTACATTCCGCATCTTGTTTAGTTACTTTGTGTTGCAATGTTTCTCTAGTGTTAGATTGATTTTATTATTTCTATCACAACCCTTAAACAAGCAATAAAGGTTTAAGATCTGAGTTTGGGATCAAAAAGTGGTATCAGAGCTTGTTGAGAAACTTTGACTAAACCAAGAAAAAAATCCTCATTGCAACCATGTCTTCAGTCTATTCCTCAAACAACAACAACAACAACAACAACAACCTCAAACTACCCATGCTGGATCCTGAAAACTTTGAGTTATGGGAATTCAGAATCCAACAATACCTCAAGATGGAACACTATGTTCTCTGGGAGATCATAGAGTTTGGTGATCAATTCCCCAAAACAATGACGGTTAAATATGGTGGTAAGGGAGAAGATAAAGCTGAAAGCTCCAAAGGTAAGAAATCTGCTGCTCCTTGTGACAAGGAAATACTGGCCAGAAGGCATGATGTCAGAGCTCACAGTTTATTGCTGTTGGCTCTACCTGATAGACATCAGCTAAGATTTAGAAAGTACAAAACAGCTAAGGAACTCTGGGAAGCAATAGGCAAAACTTTTGGAGGAAATGAAGCCACAAAGAAGAAGAAGAAGAATCAAATGCTTGATCAATTTGCTTCTTTCAAAGCAATTGGTGATGAAGCAATTGGGGCTATTTACAATAGGCTTCAAGATATGGTGGTTTAGTTGGAGTTCTTTGAAATTGAAGTGACAAGAGAGCAGGTGAATACCAGGTTTCTTAACAGCCTTCAGAAAGAAAATTGTTTGTCTACAAAGCTATTTGGCAGAATAAGGATGACTTAGATAACAAGAACATTGATGACATATACAATAACTTAAAAGTTTTTGAACCTGTTGTCAATGAGATGAATTCAAAAGGAACAATCCCCACCAATTCAAGTGGATCTACTGATTCCCCTGCTAACATGGCTTTCATATCTCAAAGCAGTAGAATAAGTTGTCCCTGCTACTCATTCCCCTGCTACCAGGTCTGGATCATCTTATGATAAAGAAAGGCCTGCAACATTCAGTCTCGACACTGCTTGTGCTTTTATAGCATCTCAAGGGCCACAAGGATCTACCGTGTTACACGAAGATCTGAGTCAAATCAGTAAGCAAGGACTAGAGGAGATGGACATCAAATGGAACATGGCTCTGCTTAGTATGAGAGCTAACAGGTTTTACAAGAAGTATGGGAAGAAGATCTTCATCAATCCCTCTGATGTAGCTGGGTTTGACAAAAAAAAGTTTGAATGCTACAACTATGGCAAGAATGGTCACTTTTCTAGGGAATGCAGAGGACCTAAGACTAGGAACAACTATAGGAAGGAAACCAGAGATGATGATTCTGGTGCTAAGGATATGGTAGCCATGCAGGGGATAGATGGAGCAGGTGGATGGGATTGGAGTGCCATGACAGAGAGTGTTGAAAGAAATCAAGCATTGGTTGTAGAGGAAAAAGAGGAAGATTTTGCTCTCATGGCCATGTCAAGCTCCAGCTCAGACAATTAGGTATATGATGAATCATATTGTACTAAAGCTTGTAGGAAAAATACTGAGTCATTGAATGATCAAATAAGAAAGATAAAAGTTGATTATATTAATTGTGACAATGACCTTGATAATTATAAACGTGTTTTAAAAACAGCTAGAATCCACCATAAGAGAGTATAAACAAAGAGAAAGTGATTATAGAGATCACATTGTGATTCTAGAAAGGGATGCTAAAGAAAATAATGATTCCATTAAGGAATTAACTGCTGAACTTGATGTTTTTAGATCTAATAAAAAGATAGATGAAGAAACTGTTGAAAAATTTGGAAAAGCTTCTAAAGATTTAACTAAAGCAGTTGAAATTTGACAATCTCCTAGGGACAAAACAGGTTTTGGTGTTAAAAATGAGCATGCTACCATACCACCACCACCTGCTAATATTCATGCACCTTTTCCTAGAAAAGACTTGTCATGGACTGGTCTCTCTTGTTTCCAAAAGCAGGAAGATATTGAATTTAACTTGAGTGCTTACATACCGAATAATCTTGAAATAGAAGAGTCACTAGTGAAAACTAGTATTGTTATTGACTTTGAAAAGGAACAGATTGCTTTAAAATAATGGAAAATTGATAACCATGTTCTCTTTTCAAGAAAAGGACTTTTTGGTAGTGATTCTAGTTCTAAGAGTATTTCACCCAAATCTAAAACAGGATCAAAGTCTTCTAAGTCCGCTGTTAAATATGCTGGTATGTATAGGTCTGTCAGAGGTAATCAAAGAAATTGGAATGACCAAAAGTCTCACCAATTAGGAGAGGACTTTGTGATAAATAACAAACCTTGTTTCACATATGGCAGTTTTGATCACACTTATCAAGAATGTCAGGCACCAATGGAAGTTGTGGCTGCAAATCCTTTAAAGGATATGCAACCTAAAGCCATTCTTCTAAATGCAGGGGCAAAATCCTTTTCCCCTGCCAAGTATGTTGCCCCTGCTTTGAGAAACAGGGTTTCTAACAAATATGTTGTTCCTGCTCTAAGGAAGGTGAATGATGCATATCCCAAGACTAGCTCTTCCATGAACAATCCAGTGCCTCATAATGCATATAAATCTGTCTCTAGACCTTACCAACACATCAATAGAGGCCAAAACAAAAGGTGGGTTCCCTCTGCTAACCATAGAGATTCCCCTGCTAAATCTAGGGTATCCTCTGCTATCAAAGTTTTGCCCTCTAGGAACATGGGCTGATGGGGAAAAGTTGTGAAAGCCTCAGCTCGTTGGGTTTGGGTACCCAAAAGGGGTGCTCAGTCTAATGGTGTATCTCTTGTTTTTGATAAGCTATCCTATATTGATACACGAGGTAGATCCAAGTCTGTAATGGCTTGGGTCCCCAAGAAAAACTAATTTGTTTTTCTTTTTGCAGGTGAAAAAGAAGACCAGGGATGATAAAGCATATTGGGATAGTGGATGCTCAAGGAGCATGACTGGACAAAAATCTTATCTGTCTAACTTTGTTCCCCTGCATGACAATGATGGTGTTTCTTTTGGAGATGGGCATGGAACAATCATAGGAAAATGAACTATTGTCACCAATGGGATGACCTTTGACAATGTTTACTTGGTGAAAGAGCTCAAGTACAATCTCTTCAGTGTGTCACAGATGACTGATAACAAGAATTTTGTCTTGTTTACAGATACTGAATGTCTGGTGTTAGGAAAGGAGTTTGTCTTACCACCAAACACTCCTATTGTCCTCAAAACACCAAGACAAAAGAACATGTACACAATTGATCTCAAGGACATCTCTCTTCAAGACAATGAACCTGTTTCATTGCCAAAGCCTCAGTTGATGAGTGTAAGAAATGGCATAGAAGACTTGGTCATCTAAATCTTAAGAACATGAAAAAACTGGTAAAATATAATCTGGTTCATGGTCTACCTTCCAAGTCCTTTGTCAGTGATCATACTTGTGCTGCTTGTCTGAAAGGAAAGCAACATAGAGCATCTTGCAAATCAAAAACAAGTATGTCCACTACCAAGCCATTGGAGTTACTGCACATGGATCTTTTTGGTCCTACATCTGTGGCAAGCATTATGAAGAAATGGTACTGCCTAGTGATTACTGATGATTTTTCAAGGTTCACATGGACATTCTTTTTGTTTGAAAAGAGTGACATAACTGATGTACTAATTGGGTTCATCAATCAGATTGAACTATCAAAAAGCATGAAGGTAGTGACCATGAGATCAGACAATGGTGGTGAATTAGAACCCATAAACTGGACACTTTCTACATAAACAAAGGAATCAAGAGGGAATTTAGTATTGCAAGAACACCTCAACATAATGGAGTTGCAGAGAAAAGGAATAGGACACTCATTGAAGCAGCAAGGACTATGCTGTCTGATTCCAAACTTCCAGTTATCTTTTGGGCTGAGGCTGTATCCACTGCTTGCTATGTCCAAAACAGGGCCTTGGTGGTTAAGGCACACAACAAGACTCCTTATTAGATGTTCAATGGAAGACCTCCTTTAACTGACTTCTTTAGACCATTTGGATGTCATGTGATCATTTTGAACACAATTGACAATCTAGGCAAGTTCAGTGAAAAGGGGGATGATAGGTATTTTGTTGGTTATTCATTAAACAGCAAGGGATATAGGGTCTTCAACAAGAAGACAAGCAAAATAACAGAAAATATTCATGTGAATTTTCTTGAAGACAAGCCTAAAGATGTTCAAATAGGCCCTGATTGGTTCTTTGATATTGAGGTTCTTTCAAAATCTATGAATTATGTACCTGTTGCATTGCAGAATACTAACATTTCAGGTACTCAAGAACCAACTGGTTTGGAGAAGCCACCATTGAGGTACATGAATGTACCCTCACTATTTCCCATTGAAGCTGCTTCAAAAACAGGCGAAGAATATGATACCTCTCAAAGGAAAGAACATACAATCTCTTCCCCTGCCAAGTCAACTTCTGAAAGTAGTGGAATGGCTGAAAGCAGTGGAATCCAGGATTCCCCTGCTAGATCAACTGCTTCCCCTACTACAAAGGATCCAGCTATCAATGACATTAATAATGAAGAAAGAGAATCCCCACTCATTTCCTCATCTTCACCCATATCTAATAGACCTCTCATATCCAGCAGTGGAAGCAGAATAATTAAGAGTGGATGTCCAGTTTATTCAGAACTGCATTCAGCTCATCAGCACCCATCTCTAGGTCATGTTGTATCTTTTGGAAGCTCTTTTGAGGAATTCTTTCCCAATCAAGATAGCCCCATCAATTCTGACTTGGAAGAGGATGAAACAGAAGTAATCATGAGTATGCAGCCTACCTACAAAATCAATAAGGATCACCCTCTATCACAAATCATTGGTGATCCTGAAGCCCCAAGACATACAAGGTATACAGCAAAGGAGCACAGCTTCATTGCAAAATCACCATGAAGTTCAATCATGAAAACATGCAATGTTGTCTGTTTACTGCATTTTTGTCACAAGAAGAGCCAAAGAAGATTTTTCAGGCTTTAAATGATCCAAGTTGGGTTGAAGCTATGCAAGAGGAGCTCTTATAGTTTGACATTCAAGAGGTTTAGATTCTGGTAGATTGTCCAAAATGGGCAAGGCCTATTGGGACAAACTGGGTGCTCAGGAACAAAAAGGATGAGAGGGGTATAGTAGTCAGGAACAAGGCAAGACTGGTGGCACAAGGATATACACAGGAAGAAGGCATTGATTATGAAGAAGTCTTTGCTCCAGTGGCCAGGATTGAAGCCATTAGATTATTTCTTGCTTATGATTAATTTATGGACTTCACAGTGTTCCAAATGGATGTTAAGAGTGCCTTTTTATATGGCACCATTGATGAAGAAGTCTATGTTATGCAACCTCCAGGGTTTGAAGACCCAGAACATCCAAACAAGGTATACAAGGTTAAAAGGGCTATGTATGGACTTCACCAAGCTCCCAAAGCCTGGTATGGAACTCTTTCTCAATATCTGTTGGATAATGGCTTCAACAGGGGGAAAATTGACCAGACCCTGTTTATCAAGAAACAAAAGGGTGACCTTCTTTTGGTACAAGTCTATGTTGATGACATTATCTTTGGATCCACAAACTCTATGCTTAGCAAAGAGTTTGCCAAGATAATGCAGGACAAATTCCAAATGAGTGCCATGGTTGAGCTAAACTTCTTTTTAGGGTTACAAGTTCAGAAGAGGAAAGATGGAATATTTATCTCACAAGACAAATATGTGGCTGAAAT
The DNA here is from genome assembly GCA_025667525.1 of Glebionis coronaria. NCBI lineage: Eukaryota > Viridiplantae > Streptophyta > Magnoliopsida > Asterales > Asteraceae > Glebionis > Glebionis coronaria. The sequence continues at coordinate 614,101 of JANFOE010000459.1, forward strand.
TGTGAAGAAGTTTGGCATGTCTCAGGGAAAGAAGGCTTCCGAACCAATGGACAAGGATCATCCATGGGGCAAAGATGGTCCTGGAAAGCTTATTGATGTCAAGAATTACAGGTCTATGATTGGATCTCTCATGTACCTTACAGCTTCAAGACCTGACATCATGTTTGCAGTCTGCTTATGTGCAAGATACCAGGTGGCACCAATAGAGTGTCATCTATTTTCTGTGAAGAGAATTTTTAGGTATCTAAAGTGTCATCCAACTTTAGGACTCTGGTATCCCAAGGAGTCACCATTTGAGCTGATATCCTACTCAGATAGTGATTATGATGGTGACAACAATGATAGGAAGTCTACAACAGGTGGATGCCAATTTTTTGGAAGCAGACTTATATCTTGGCAATGCAAGAAGCAGACTATTATGGCCACATCAACAACTGAAGCTGAGTATGTACCAGCTGCTGCATGTTGTGGTCAAGTTCTTTGGGTTCAGAATCAGCTACTTGATTATGGGTATAATTTTCTTAAAACCAAGATATTTTATTGACAACAACAACACCATTTGCATTATTAAGAATCCTGTTTTTCATAGCAAGACTAAACATATTCAAATAAGACATCATTTTATTAGAGATTGCTTTGAAAAAGGGCTAAGTACCCCAGAGAAAATTGATACAGAACTTAATGTTGCTGATCTTTTGACAAAAGCTATTGAAGTGGGGAGGTTTCAGTACCTGGTTGTAGGTATTGGAATGGTTTCTCCCTAAAAATTGATGTCTATTGTGTCTTGTATATCCAGGGTTGCTTTATTGCTGTTGTTGTATAAATGTTAGTCAGTTTTTCCATCATTTTTCATTCCACTGCTTTTGAACAAAGATTCCCCTGCTGGGGTTCATTCCCATGCTAAAGAGTTTTTCTCTTAAAGCTGGGTTTGTTCTTTTTAAAAATGGTTATATGTGGTTTTAGACTAACAATGTAGAGATCCAAATGGTGCATACTACACTCATGGTGGATCAGGTATATGCTCTATGTTTTAGGGGAGGTTAGGTCACACCTTTAGGACTTAGGGTATCCTTAGGATACTCATATATGATTCTAGATCATATCCATTGGTGAGTAAGGGTTCAGAATGATGAAGACTTGCTGCAAAGCTTGTCAGAATTCTAAAGCCTTGAGGCACTGTAATGTGTACTAATACTTCTTTATTAAAACAACTTGCTGTCTAGATTCAGATGTTTGGTACACATTACCAAGACTAATTGACCATAGATAAGGGAAAGGTAGGGATGGCGACTAGGGTATGTTTATTTTCTTGGGTTGACCAGGTGCAGGGTGACTTATGTGTTAACTCTTTGTGTTTCGAACATTGCTGAATGGAGGACTCTTGAGTTTCTGTGTATCTACCTTGTGTATACAAGGGTGTGCATTAGAGCAGAGCTATTTAGCATTGGTCTCTTCATGATTAGTCTAATACCCCTAGGAAAGTTTCCCCTGGTTTCATCTTTTGATTCCACTGCTTGATCAACATTCCCCTGTTTGACCGTTGACCGACAATACCGTTACCCTACTTATAGTCGTTGGGCCTGCTTGCTAAAATTTTGGTTAGGGAATATTTTATTCTTTTTAAAAGATATTTAAGGTTCTTTCTTCGCTGATTGGTAATCCTTTCTTTATTATTTCAAATAAATTACGTTTTTATCAAGATTTATCTTTGATATTTTTGCAATTTGAAAATTTGGTCCAATCACAGCTCTTCAATTCACCTATAAAAACTTAATTCCCTTCACCAGCAGGTCCATCTCTCTCCTTAGATAAAATCCCACCTAACTCTCACCATTATAAACCTTCAAACGTTTTCAACCTTTATCATGCCTCTCAAAATTGTTGCTAGTCATAATTAAATCGCTTTATTACATGATGAACCAGCAGAATTCGTTGATGTAGTGGCTTTTCTAAAATCTTCGTATTCTAGAGTGGCTCTTCTCATCAATCCTAGGATTTACACCTCACACATTAAGCAGTTTTGGTCTAAATCTATGACCAAAACAGTGAATGGAGAGGTAACAATTCAAAGCACAGTAGATGGTCATCCCAAGGTGATTACACTTGCCTCCATCAGAGACAAACTTATTCTAGATGATGAGGATGGGATAATCAACCTACCTGAGGCTGACATCTTTGAAGGTCTTGTTAAATTGAGGTATACTCTTTCTGATGATCAACAATGTAAGTTTGCTAAAGGTCAGTTTGCCCCATATTGGAAATATTTGATTCATATAATTTTACAATGTTTGTCACCTAAAACCACTGCTTTTAATGAATTTGGTAGTGAAGTTGCCTCTGCCATGATTTGCCTAGCAATAGGGAGGAAGTACTGTTTTTCTCAAATGATTTTCAAAGCAATGGTTAAAAATGTTACAAGCAATTCAAATTTTTGTATGTACCCAAGGTTTACAGAACTTTTGCTGAATATGAGTGAACATGGTCCTATCACACACAAGAACTACTTTTCAGCAACCAAGCATACTACCAAACTGTTCACCCCACTTCTTTCACCATCTCCACAATTTTTTGGCAGGGTTATTCCACTCACTTCAATCATAATGAAACAAATCAGACAGGAAGAAGCCAAGACAAAAACAGCCACACACAAACCTTCTGATTCCCCTGCCAGAAACTACCCCCTGCCAGTACTCTACCCCCTGCTGATCCAAAACATGAAATAAGAACTAAATCCAGGTTTTCCAGGTCTCCCTTGCCTGGTGAATCTTCACAAGTAGGAGAGAGGATAGCCTCCAAAAGGTTGGAGCATACTGAGGGTTTGGCTGTTACTACTGTCTCATCCTCAAGGGGTGAGTAGGATAGTGACACCATTAGTAAGTCCTCTCCCTCACTCAATGATATCCAAAAAGGGGAGAAATCCCCTTCTAGGGTTGAGAGCAGCATGCAACCAATGACCATTTTGGAATTGATGAATATGTGCATGAGTTTGAAAAAGCAGAATGCACAACTTGTACAAACTGTCAAAAAGAAAGGTCTGGTTATCAATAATTTGGAAACCAGACTTGCTACACCTGAGGGGAGGAGAAAGCCCAAGCTTATCATATCTACAGATGAGGATGCTTCCAAAGGGGATGAATTTCCTAATACAGAAGAATCTACTAAGTGGTATGAATATCCTGGTGGTCAGGGTTTAGAACAAGGAAAGATAGCAAGTGCTGAGAAAGGGACTGAGAAAGGAAGTGCTGAGAAAGGAAGTGACAAGGGGAGTGCAACAAAAGAGATTGCTCAAACATTGCTAACTATGGGCAATCAAGAAGAAGCCCCTGCTTCAAAAATTCCCCTGCTGTAACAGATCCCACTGATGTAAGTCTTTCCCCTGCAAAGCCTATCACTCAAACATTTGTTAGGAAGAAAAGGCAACCAGCTCAGAAGGGGATCACAATTAAAGAACCTGCACCTAAAGCCAAATCAGCACCAGTAGTGGATCCAAAAGACAAAGGAAAAGGGATCATGGTTGAACAACCCAAGAACAACAATTACAAGCACAGAACTCTTGAACAACAAAGGGCTCAAGAAGAATATGATGAACAGGTTGCTTTGAGAATGCAACAAGAGGAGATTGATATGCACGATCAGAGAATGCAAAGGATGAGGCCTAGAGAGATGATTAAGCAGATTGAGATCATGCATAGAGAATTAGATGACAGGGTGCCTCATGTTCAAGAGTTTTTAAATCAATAGAAAAAGGAGTTGGTTAATGCTCCTTTGGAAGACAGGTATGAATTGATTTGTCTTGTTTACAAGTATCAAAATGAATAACTGGAAAGAAGGGTAAATCAAATTCAGAAATAAAAATATTTGAAGTCTGAGAAGGGGAGGCTTGCACACTACAAAGTTTTGCTCAAAAGACATAAGAAGTGGAAGGATGGTGATTTCACAGACATGACTTTTGGGGATATTGAGAAGGCAGTCAGACCAGTTTTAAGAGAATTAAATGTGGAAGACTTCATGACTATCAACTCTCCTGAGGAAGCTGAGTATCTCAGGAGGCAAAATGAAGTACTACAGAAAGCTAGGGAATCCAGAAAAAGAAAGGCTGAAGGAATAACTTTGGAAACTACACAAGCAGATGCATCATCCCAAGCAGGTGCATCATCACAAGCAGGGGTATCACATTAAGCAGGTGCAAGTTTTCAAGCAATTGAGAGATCTGTACTCAATGCACAAAGGGCAACCAAAAGACTCAAGAGGATGGAAAAAGTTGGCATAGTTACTAAGGAGTCTCAACGTCCCTTAAATGAAGAAATTGATAAACAGCTAATTGTGCAGGAAAATGATGAAGTCTCACCCAGTGATCTTGGGAAGAAATTTGCCATAGTGGAATATGCTGTTTATGAACACAGGGGAAGGACTTGGTGGAAGCTTACAAGAGCTGACAATACAGCACAGACATTTCTAAGCCTAGATGTCATGTTTCAAACCTCGGATAGTGAGGAATTAGAAGATCTATGGAAGATTTTGAAGAAGACCTTTGCTGCAAAGCCTCCTACTATGGATGGGGTAGAAAAGGACTGGGTGATCTGGGAGTGCATGCATAGGATGTATGAGCATGAATTGTTTGATCCCATATTTGATGCAGTAAATGGAGGAAATCTGTTGTATTGGAAGCTGTTTACCAATTATGGGGACTATGAGATAGTGATGGAAGGGGTAAGTATTTACTTGATCGATCGTCGTTACTATCCTTTCAATCAAGAGACCTTGAAGAAATTGGCACAGACTGGCTTGATTGTAGATGCCAAAGCACCTGTTGCTTATGATCTGGTAAGGATGATGCATAGTCAACTTTGGCCAGCAACTTTGTAAGCACCCTCATCAGCTAGTATTTATTCAGAAACTTGTGTTTAGGAGAAAGCACAAGTTTAGGGGAGGATTGTTGGGAATAAATATAAGTACATTAGTTACCCCTGCTAGTTGGTCAATGGTTCCCCTGCTAGAGTAAGTTCCCCCTACTAAATAACAAAGGCAGGGGGATTGGTTCCCCTGTTGCAGTCAAAGGCCCTGCCGCTAGAGATAAACTTGGAATAGATTATTACGCGTTTCTGTAACTACTCCGAGATACTTTCCAAGTTTGTTAGTAGTAATCTTGTACGTGAGTCCTTGTGCTATAAAAGGACTCACTAGGTCATCATGCAAAGTGTGTCTTTCTCTATTGTCTTTCATTTATTACTTTAAGGTTTTTGTAACCCTAATACCATTATTGGGTATTCGTATATCTTTGATATATTAAAGTTTAAAGTTTGCTTTAATCATTTGTTCTTGTGCTAAACACTATATTCCGCATCTTGTTTAGTTACTTTGTGTTGCAAAGTTTCTCTAGTGTTAGATTGATTTTATTCTTTCTATCACAACCCTTAAACATGCTATAAAGGTTTAAGATCTGAGTTTGGGATCAACACAGGATATATAGTCCTTCGTATGTGGCTTTAAGTGTTGCTTTTTTAAACCATCCTTGCGCAAAATGATTAAACTCTGTGAAACCAAGAACTCTACATATCGCCAAAGCATGGGCACAAGGCAGACCTGAAAGTTTCCATACTCGACATGCGCATGAGTAGTTATATATCTCAATAGTATGCATTCTACGAGTATCATCAACTTGGTAAATTTTAAACTTCTTAATTCCTGTCACATACCAACTAACTCCTTTTGAACACTACTTGTTTATTTTTTCTTTAGCCTAGTTACTCAGTTCATCGTCCATCGGTTGTACATCTGCATAAAAATTATCTCATAAGTGTATTAAATTTAAGCATGTTAAATATTGACCAAAATATTATATAAAGAATCTACCTTTATATTTATCCCGACTGCTACATTACCATCTCTGAACTAGCTTTTTAAAATACTCCATTAGGTTAGTAATTGGAAGTTCTCTATCATTGTTTGTTAAAGCATTGATAGACTCAACATAGTTAGATGTCAGGATATTGTAACGATTACTACTACAATGTACCCTGGACCACTTGTCAACGCCAGCATCAATAAGGGTTCTGTATGCTTTTGGTCTTTTGCCTTTAATTTCAGATAACAGATTATTAAAATCTTCAATTAGGTAAGCTTTGCACATCATCCAGTACGTTGACTCAAATGAATCATTGCTCAACTTATAATTCATCATGAGATGCCTACAACAATACCCATGAATTGAATTTCGGAAAACTGCATCACAGGCTGATAAAATCCCGGCATGTCTGTCTGAAATAACCGCCAATTTGAGATTCTCCCCTATGCATTCCTTTAACTTGGTCATAAACCATATCCATGATTCTGCACTTTCACCCTGAGACACACCTGTTGCAATAGGTAAAATCTGGTTGTTGCCATCCATTCTGACTGCCAACAAATTAGTTCTATTGAATGGCCGTTTAAGATTGTGACACCCTAGAACCGAGGTCATTAACGTTACCCTAAATTACGCTAATTTTTGAAATTTTTAATAGATTTTAATTTCTATATTTATAAGTATTTTGGTTAAAGCCGATGTTCGAGGCTATAATTTTTACGTTTGATGATTTAAGAAGGACGATGACGATTACGATCCCGAGGGATGTCCAATTTTATATAATTATTGACGATTTACCGATAATGTAATTTTTCGAGAATTTTATTTACGGTTCATGTTAAGTTGAGTCGGGTGAGTTTTATAGCCTTCCGAGTACATTTAAAGTATCCCAAAAATATTTTGGAGTGTTCGGGAAGATTTCCGACTCCCGTAAAATTTTCAAAATTGACTAGTGAGTCGAAACCGCAAAGTTTTGAGGACGTTTTTAACTTAAGGCCAAAAGAAACCAAAAATTGCAAATTGGTCCTTCCCAATCACACAAAATGGCACAAACACAAACACATAGAACACATTTCACCAAAAACAATCAACTCTCTCCCTCTCTTGCTCCTATAGCCGACGGACACCCCCAAACCACCAAGAACACCATCAAAATTTTTTTCACTTGATTTTCATTAAAATTAAGGTTAGACCACATCTAATCTTGTCATTCCCTACATTTCTATGTACTTAAATCCCACATGCATTCAAGTAAATTTTCCAAAATTTTTCAAGAATCATCAAATTCGTTTTTGAGGCTAATTGTTGTAATGCATGTTGAATTCATGGGTAATGGAAGCATAATCACCAAGAAAACCCACCAAAATCAATTTGGTTGTGGTGATTGGGTCACCCAAACCCCACGGCACAAGGGGTGTTTGGGGAGCCATGGTGGTTGATGGATTTTGAGCTTTTCCTTGTGTTTGGTTTAGTGTTTAATGATGTTTTACATAGGTTTAGATGATTGCATGTTCATTTTTAGATGATTAGGATTATGAGTTTGGTTGATCAATAGGGTTAGGACTGAAAACTTGTGTTTGGATATGTTTGGGAAGGCTTAGGATGATGCCTAGTGGTGGTTAGAAGGTTTGAAATCGAGTCTAAGCATGATTTTGGAGTAGCCAAATTTAGGCAGAAACTTTGAGGTCATTTCATAAAATTTATTTTTTCTACAGGTCTTGAAAACAAAATGTAGTTATAGAGGGTCTTCTTGTCTTTAATTTGGTATAAGGTAGAGCCCGTGACTCAAAACGAGCTAAAAGTTATGAGGTTTTAAAGATCGAGTACCGGGAGACGAGGACTTTCATAATCCGAATTTATGTAAAGTTTTAGTCAAATCCCGAGGGTCACAAGTATGAATTGGTAAATGGTCAAGGGTCAAAATTTAATCACAAACCTGTATAAATGAGTCTATAAGTTGACTTAGGAGTCAAAGAAGTCAAAGGTACATTTCATATAGGTCAAAGAGGTCAAAATTGGTCGAAGTACAATTTCAGCCCGTAAAATGTAGTTTTGGAAAAACGTTGCGTAACGGGTCGTAAAAGTAAAAACTTTTATTGGGCTTAAAAACATGTTATCTACAGGTCTTATAGGATTTTTGAGAATTTTGTCAAATTTTATAAGTATGGTTAAATATGGTAAAACAGCCCGTACTTTCGGCAAGTACCGGCGAGAATGAGTAAAAATGGATAGCGTAAATAATGAGAACGAAGGGTATAAAATGAGTGATGCTTGTTGTTTTGTTTTTGGCGTGAGTTATATTTGTCCTAAGTGACTAGTATATATGTATTTATTACAGTACCGTGAAGTATTTAAAATGAGAATACTCATTACGCGTTATTTGTGATAGGTGTTGATTTAACCGGGCATCCGTTTCGTCGTCAGTGATCATCCCTCGAACTACCGACTACTTAAGATATAAGGTGTGAATTTATAGCCTCGCTTATATTTATTTCAAATTGTTTTACCCGCGAGGGAAATGCATGCTAGTTTTTAAAAGGAACGTATATCATGAATGATTGTTAGACCCGAAAGTTGCCTTAGAAATTGTGTTGAGTACCAAAGTTGCAAAAGTCCCTAAATTCATGAACTATTAACTATTGTCCTGCCCTCGAGTAGGGGGAAATAGCCGCTTATACAATTTGTAGTACTACGGGGCTAACGACCCAATGCTAGCCGAGAAGCTGTACGTTTAGTAAGTTCTGCGGTAGATTATCTTGTATGAGAGATAAGGTATAATTGCAACTGATGCCTTTAGAAGGGGCACTGGTTTCATCTGAATCACGCCGGTATTTATTACGCGGGTGATTGAGTTAACGGATTAGTGTCATGAGCTTAAACACAATTGTCAGTATCCTGATTATAGATTGTTTGATCGACAAGTCTATAAATGATCACTAATGGTTTTTATTTTATATACGTTCAAATTGATTGTAAAACCTATGAATTCCACTCAACGTTTTCGTTGACCAAAATTTTTGGCATGTGTTTCAGGTAACCGCTGAAGTGTAGAATGGAGCATGCTTGGGATGGATGTTGTGTGTATGGCTTGGAGTCCGCTTGTTTTTCCTCCTTTTCTACTTAAACAATTTTTAAGTTTAATGTTATGTTGTTGTAAAACTGAAATTCTTGGGTTAAGATTCATGGGGACCGAAAACGCTAAACTCTGTTGTACCAATTGGGGTTGGAAAAACCGTGGACATGTATCATCTAACAATTTTAAATTCAAGTTTTAAGTTGACGTCTTTTTAGCGTCGTTTGATATATCTTGTGTGCAATGAATACTGTGTAGCACCCATTGTTGTAGTTCCGCTGCGCATAGCAATTGTGGGGGTGTTACAGATTGGTAATCAGAGCCATGAGTTATAGAGAACTAGGTCGTTTTTGAAAATCCTAAACTATAACTTTTGGTGTCGTAAGAAATGGTCCAAGCACACACAACTATCCTGCATGGCTCCGGTAAGATTTATTGTTGTATTTATGGCATTTGACGTATACTTTTGAGTGAAGTATATATGTGGGTAATTATTACGTAAGTATGGAATTACTATATGTAGACGTTGAATTTTACGTGGAATATCCGACATCGTAATTTTTGTATTAATCATGCATGAGCATCATATTATTACATTTTGGGCATATGTACCACCTTTGCATTGCATTTGCATGCATGTATTTATAATTATTGTATAATTACTTATGTACCCTCCGAAATTCGCTGTTATTGCAGGAATGGCCGAGGTACCGCCTAATGATAATGGAAACGATTACGTCGTAGGTCACGAAGGGGGACCGTTTCCTCCGAACCCGCCGGACAATGATAATGGATGGATCGCTCCAGAAGAGGAAATAGGGCCGGAAAACGACAATGACGAAAGTGAGGTGGATAATTTCAGCATTAGTAGTGACGAGAGTGAGGATTCCGAAGAAGAGCCCGAGGAGCTAATGGATGATGGCATTCCCGAGAATGCTGTAGGCCAGACTGAACCTGATTTGTTTCAATCCCCGAATTCGCCGAAGGGTTATGAGGTACCACCGACCGGTCGTTATGAGCAGCAACCCTTTAATCGCCCGATGGACAATTGTAAGGATTATTTGAGAACAGTGCCAGGATTTGTTCGAGTAAGTAATGGGAGCAGTGGAGAGTCCAGCAAATCATCCAAGTCGTCATCGATTCATGAGAATATTGCAAGGGTCTACTTTCCGAGGCCAAGACACTACTGGGATCCTGCAGGTCGTTTGGGGAGGATGGAAAGGTTGATGTATGAGCGGTTTGTAGTTGAGACTAGGGTAATTAAGAGGTTTGATAAGAATGAAAGGGAACACCAAAGACTGTTGGAAAGGACTGCAAGAGTTGAGTATGATGGAAATGTGAACAAAAGTGATATCAACAGTCTAAGATCGATGGTTGCAAATTTAAGCGCTAGTCTTGACCGTGTTAGAGAGGATCAAGTGAGGTTGTCGAGGATGCAGAGTTGGGAGCATCGTGTGAGAGCATCATTGCCCCCAGATTGGAGATTCATGGACGATTTGGAGATGGAGGCGAACGACTTCATGATTCAGCCGCCTACTAGAGGTGCTTGTATTACGGTGGGAAGTCAGGAAGCGATTGAGTGTGGATCCACATCAGGGACGAAAAAGGAAACGGATTGTGGGCCGGATGATAAAGGAAAGAGAAAAATGGATGATGTGGATGAGGACGATAGTGATGAGGAACCCGAGGAAGACGATGACGAGCCGCCATCCAAGAGGCCGTGTGGATCACCACATGCCTAATTACTTGTTTTGTATTTTCTTTGATCATTGTAATAGAACTGTTTTAGACTTTTGTATGATGGTATTATGACGAGAAACTTAAGTACTTGAGTTTTGTGGTGAACGATTGTAGTGGCAATACTTGTCACGATTTTGGTTAATTATCAATACAATCTATGTTACCTTTCATGATCTGTGATATGTCTTAAATTTGATCTTTTGTGATGTGAATTGATGAATATTAGTAACTCCGTAGTGATGTGTCGTTGTATGTATATTATGTCTGGGAAACTTGATGTGTATACTTACATTGTTTTTCTATTTTCCCTGTCTTGCAGAAAGAGATATTCGATAACACCATGCCTCCAAAGTTGACCGCCGATCGTGTTAACACCATGATTCAGGAAGCTATAGCAAATGCGTTGGAAGCGGACCGAGCTGGGAGAAATCAGGACCAAGGAAGGAACACGGGGAGACAGCAAGCCCCGAGAGTGTGTACCTATTCTAGTTTTATGAAATGCGGTCCCACACAGTTTCGTGGAACGGGTGGAGCTTTAGAACTTAGACGATGGTTGGAAAAGGTTGAAAGTACGTTCGAAATCAGTGGTTGTGCAGAAGCGGATAAAGTGAAGTTTGCAGCTGCTACGTTTCTTGATGATGCGTTAAGTTGGTGGAATACCCAGGTAGCTACGGTTGGATTGGCTGTAGCGAATGCAAGGACGTGGAATGCGACAAAAGCTCTGTTGACTAAGAAGTTTTGCCCGGAAGAGGAATTGGGGCAATTGGAGGATGAGTTGAGGCACTTGACCTTGAAGAACAACGATATAGCTGCTTACACCAGGAGATTCAATGAATTAAGCCTTTTGTGTCCAGATATTTTTGCCAATGATGCCAAGAAGATGAAGCAGTACATTAAGGGTTTATCTAGCAATATCAAAGGTGAAACAACTTCGTCAAAACCTGGAACGTTTGATGAAGCGGTCCAGATGGCTCACGCTTTGATGGACGTCAAGCTTTAGGACAGGCAGAACTCCATTGTTGAAGGCAACAAGAGGAAATGGGAAGCGGCACAAAGCAACCAATCCCAAGGCCAGAACCGAGGTGGAAATCGAAACAACCATGGGCCGAACCGTAATCAGCAGTTTAACCAGAGAAGGAACGAAGGGATGAGGGCAGTGACGAACCCTAGAGGAGTGAAAGTGAACCCCCATTGTGGTAAGTGCAATTTGTATCATGTTGGAAATTGCCCGCCTGCATGCGGCAAGTGTGGGAAAGCAGGTCATAGGACATCTGGTTGCCGAACGGGAGGAGTAGCCACTGGGGCTAATGCTATCAGAATGAGGGGATGTTATGGTTGTGGAGAGAGAGGTCATGTGCAAGCGAATTGCCCGAAGGCAGGAAACAAGCGGGGAGGTAACAATGCAGCTGCTGTGTATCAAGTGGGAACGGCTGATAAACCACAGGGTCCTAATGTGGTTACCGGTACGTTTTTGCTAGACGCTTGTTATGCTAGTATTTTGTTTGATTCTGGCTCCGACAAGAGTTTTGTAGATGTTAAATTTAGTCGTCATATCGATAGAAAACCGGTGTTGTTAGCGACTAGTTATAACGTTGAGTTAGCCGATGGAAAAATTGTTAGTACGAATTCTATACTGAAAGGGTGTACCCTGAAGTTAGGAAATTACGCTTTTAAAATCGACTTGATGCCTATAGAGCTAGGATCGTTTGACGTGATTGTGGGAATGGATTGGCTAATGGCGCACAGTGCTATGATCGTCTGTGGCGAGAGATTGGTTCAGATTCCGTTGAGGAATAAAGTTTTGACGGTGAAGGGAGACGAATGCACTTCTCGTTTGAAAGTGATTTCCTGTTTGAAAATGATGAAGTACGTAGAGAGCGGATGCGATGTGTTTTTGGCACAAGTTTCGAGTGATGGTGATTTAGAGGCGAGGATTGAGGAGGTACCAGTTATTTGCGAGTATCCGGAAGTTTTTCCAGACGAGTTGCCAGGTTTACCGCCTGCCCGTGAGGTCGAGTTTCGAATTGATTTAGTGCCAGGAGCTGCGCCGGTTGCACGTGCACCTTATCGCTTAGCGCCATCTGAGTTAAAGGAGTTGTCGGATCAACTGAAGGAATTGATGGACAAAGGATTTATTAGGCCGAGCTCATCACCTTGGGGAGCGCCAGTGTTGTTCGTAAAGAAGAAAGATGGTTCGTTTCGGATGTGTATTGACTATAGGGAACTCAATAAGCTGACGGTTAAGAATCGGTACCCATTGCCGAGGATTGACGATTTGTTCGATCAATTGCAAGGTTCCAGTGTATACTCAAAGATCGATTTAAGATCAGGGTATCATCAACTGCGTGTAAGAGAGGAGGATATTCCTGTAACTGCCTTTCGTATGCGGTATGGACACTTTGAATTTCGAGTGATGCCGTTTGGGTTGACAAACGCGCCTGCTGTATTCATGGAACTTATGAATCGCGTGTGCAAGCCGTATCTAGATAAGTTTGTTATTGTTTTCATTGATGATATACTTATTTACTCTAAGAGTAAGGAGGAGCACGAGAAGCACCTAAGAAAGATTTTGGAGTTGTTAAAGAAGGAGAAGCTGTATGCAAAATTCTCGAAGTATGAGTTTTGGTTGGAATCAGTGCAGTTTCTAGGTCATGTGATTGACAGTAAGGGAGTTCGTGTGGATCCTGCCAAGATTGAAGCGATCAGGGAATGGTCAGCACCGACGACGCCGACTGAAGTTCGACAATTCCTAGGTTTAGCGGGGTATTATCGAAGGTTTATTGAAGGATTTTCGTTGATTGCAAAACCATTGACGAGGCTTACCGAAAAGAATAGGGTGTATGAATGGGGAATTGAGGAAGAACTCGCTTTCAAAACGCTTAAGGATAAGTTATGTTCCGCACCGATTTTATCATTGCCTGAAGGAACCGAAGACTTCGTAGTGTATTGTGATGCGTCTCGTAAGGGTTATGGAGCGGTGTTAATGCAACGTGAAAAGGTGATAGCTTACGCGTCGAGGCAACTAAGGAAGAATGAGGAGAACTACACGACGCACGATTTGGAATTAGGAGCTGTAGTTTTTGCGTTGAAGTTGTGGAGACACTATCTGTATGGGACGAAGTGTGTTGTATTCACTGACCACAAGAGTTTGCAGCACATTTTAGATCAAAAGGAGTTGAATATGCGACAGAGACGATGGGTTGAACTACTGAGTGATTATGACTGCGAAATTCGCTACCACCCTGGCAAGGCGAATGTTGTAGCGGATGCACTGAGTAGGAAGGAACGGGAGAAACCTTTGAGGGTCAGAGCTTTAGTGATGAGTGAGAGCGTTGACTTAACCGAAACTATACTGAAGGCTCAAGAGAGAGGACTAATGAAAGGGAATGTTGAAGCCGAAAACTTGGGACGAATGTTGAAACCTCTTTTCGTGATTAGGTCAGACGGACTGAGATATTTTGAAAATCGGATTTGGTTACCATTGTGTTCATCTGAGGAAGGAAAGCCTGGAGTTCGAGAATTGGTTATGAACGAGTCGCATAAGTCGAAGTATTCGACACATCCTGGATCGGATAAAATGTACCACGACCTGAGGAAAGTTATTGGTGGCCGAATATGAAGGCGGATATTGCTCGTTACGTTAGTAAGTGTTTGACTTGCGCGAAGGTTCAGGCAGAACATAAGAAACCATCTGGATTGTTGGTACAACCAGAGATCCCAGAATGGAAATGGGAGAAAATCGCTATGGATTTCGTGACGGGTTTACCTAGAACTCCTAGTGGATGTGATATGATATGGGTAATAGTAGATAGGTTGACGAAATCTGCTCATTTCTTACCTATGAAGAAGACGGACAGCATGGAAAAACTCGCCATCGTGTACGTGAAGGAGATCGTCTGTAGACATGGAGTGCCGTTATCGATCATTTCGGATCGCGATAGTAGGTTTACGTCGGAATTTTGGAAATCGCTTCAACGTGCGATGGGCACTGAACTGAGTTTAAGCACGGCTTATCACCCGGAAACTGACGGCCAGAGTGAACGAACTATTCAGACGATGGAGGACATGCTCCGAGCATGCGTGATCGATTTTGGAGGAAGTTGGGAACGCCACTTGCCTCTGGTGGAATTTTCGTATAATAATAGTTATCATGCGAGTATCAAGGCAGCACCGTTCGAAGCATTGTATGGAAGGAAGTGTAGATCGCCTGTGTGTTGGAGTGAAGTAGGGGAAAGTCAATTGACTGGACCCGAAATGGTTTTAGAAACGACAGAGAAGATTGTGCAAATCAAGAACCGACTACTTGCTGCGAGAAGCCGACAGAAGAGTTATGCCGATAACCGAAGGAAACCGTTGGAGTTTGAAGTTGGAGATATGGTTATGCTCAAGGTATCGCCGTGGAAGGGTGTAATTCGTTTTGGGAAGAAAGGAAAGTTGAGTCCGAGGTATATTGGACCGTTTAAGATCGTTGAACGAATTGGACCAGTAGCGTACAAGTTAGAATTGCCGAGCGAACTTAGTGCTATTCACGACACGTTTCACGTATCGAACCTGAAGAAGAGTTTGGCGGATAAGGAATTGGTGATTCCTTTGGACGAGATTCGACTAGACGACAAAATGCACTTTGTGGAAGAACCTGTGGAAATTATGTACCGAGAGGTCAAGCGGTTGAAGCGTAGTAGGATTCCTATTGTGAAGGTCCGATGGAATTCTAAGCGTGGACCGGAATACACTTGGGAACGTGAGGACTTTTTCAAGGAAAGGTATCCTCATCTGTTCCAGTAGAACAAAATGTGAGTACAAGAAGAGGCGAGCGCCGGGACGTCGCTCTCTTTAAGGAGGGGTGGATGTGACACCCTAGAACCGAGGTCATTAACGTTACCCTAAATTACGCTAATTTTTGAAATTTTTAATAGATTTTAATTTCTATATTTATAAGTATTTTGGTTAAAGCCGATGTTCGAGGCTATAATTTTTACGTTTGACGATTTAAGAAGGACGATGACGATTACGATCCAGAGGGATGCCCAATTTTATATAATTATTGACGATTTACCGATAATGTAATTTTTCGAGAATTTTATTTACGGTTCATGTTAAGTTGAGTCGGGTGAGTTTTATAGCCTTCCGAGTACATTTAAAGTATCCCAAAAATATTTTGGAGTGTTCGGGAAGATTTCCGACTCCCGTAAAATTTTCAAAATTGACTAGTGAGTCGAAACCGCAAAGTTTTGAGGACGTTTTTAACTTAAGGCCAAAAGAAACCAAAAATTGCAAATTGGTCCTTCCCAATCACACAAAATGGCACAAACACAAACACATAGAACACATTTCACCAAAAACAATCAACTCTCTCCCTCTCTTGCTCCTATAGCCGACGGACACCCCCAAACCACCAAGAACACCATCAAAATTTTTTTCACTTGATTTTCATTAAAATTAAGGTTAGACCACATCTAATCTTGTCATTCCCTACATTTCTATGTACTTAAATCCCACATGCATTCAAGTAAATTTTCCAAAATTTTTCAAGAATCATCAAATTCGTTTTTGAGGCTAATTGTTGTAATGCATGTTGAATTCATGGGTAATGGAAGCATAATCACCAAGAAAACCCACCAAAATCAATTTGGTTGTGGTGATTGGGTCACCCAAACCCCACGGCACAAGGGGTGTTTGGGGAGCCATGGTGGTTGATGGATTTTGAGCTTTTCCTTGTGTTTGGTTTAGTGTTTAATGATGTTTTACATAGGTTTAGATGATTGCATGTTCATTTTTAGATGATTAGGATTATGAGTTTGGTTGATCAATAGGGTTAGGACTGAAAACTTGTGTTTGGATATGTTTGGGAAGGCTTAGGATGATGCCTAGTGGTGGTTAGAAGGTTTGAAATCGAGTCTAAGCATGATTTTGGAGTAGCCAAATTTAGGCAGAAACTTTGAGGTCATTTCATAAAATTTATTTTTCCTACAGGTCTTGAAAACAAAATGTAGTTATAGAGGGTCTTCTTGTCTTTAATTTGGTATAAGGTAGAGCCCGTGACTCAAAACGAGCTAAAAGTTATGAGGTTTTAAAGATCGAGTACCGGGAGACGAGGACTTTCATAATCCGAATTTATGTAAAGTTTTAGTCAAATCCCGAGGGTCACAAGTATGAATTGGTAAATGGTCAAGGGTCAAAATTTAGTCACAAACCTGTATAAATGAGTCTATAAGTTGACTTAGGAGTCAAATAAGTCAAAGGTACATTTCATATAGGTCAAAGAGGTCAAAAATGGTCGAAGTACAATTTCAGCCCGTAAAATGTAGTTTTGGAAAAACGTTGCGTAACGGGTCGTAAAAGTAAAAACTTTTATTGGGCTTAAAAACATGTTATCTACAGGTCTTATAGGATTTTTGAGAATTTTGTCAAATTTTATAAGTATGGTTAAATATGGTAAAACAGCCCGTACGTTCGGCAAGTACCGGCGAGAATGAGTAAAAATGGATAGCGTAAATAATGAGAACGAAGGGTATAAAATGAGTGATGCTTGTTGTTTTGTTTTTGGCGTGAGTTATATTTGTCCTAAGTGACTAGTATATATGTATTTATTACAGTACCGTGAAGTATTTAAAATGAGAATACTCATTACGCGTTATTTGTGATAGGTGTTGATTTAACCGGGCATCCGTTTCGTCGTCAGTGATCATCCCTCGAACTACCGACTACTTAAGATATAAGGTGTGAATTTATAGCCTCGCTTATATTTATTTCAAATTGTTTTACCCGCGAGGGAAATGCATGCTAGTTTTTAAAAGGAACGTATATCATGAATGATTGTTAGACCCGAAAGTTGCCTTAGAAATTGTGTTGAGTACCAAAGTTGCAAAAGTCCCTAAATTCATGAACTATTAACTATTGTCCTGCCCTCGAGTAGGGGGAAATAGCCGCTTATACAATTTGTAGTACTACGGGGCTAACGACCCAATGCTAGCCGAGAAGCTGTACGTTTAGTAAGTTCTGCGGTAGATTATCTTGTATGAGAGATAAGGTATAATTGCAACTGATGCCTTTAGAAGGGGCACTGGTTTCATCTGAATCACGCCGGTATTTATTACGCGGGTGATTGAGTTAACGGATTAGTGTCATGAGCTTAAACACAATTGTCAGTATCCTGATTATAGATTGTTTGATCGACAAGTCTATAAATGATCACTAATGGTTTTTATTTTATATACGTTCAAATTGATTGTAAAACCTATGAATTTCACTCAACGTTTTCGTTGACCAAAATTTTTGGCATGTGTTTCAGGTAACCGCTGAAGTGTAGAATGGAGCATGCTTGGGATGGATGTTGTGTGTATGGCTTGGAGTCCGCTTGTTTTTCCTCCTTTTCTACTTAAACAATTTTTAAGTTTAATGTTATGTTGTTGTAAAACTGAAATTCTTGGGTTAAGATTCATGGGGACCGAAAACGCTAAACTCTGTTGTACCAATTGGGGTTGGAAAAACCGTGGACATGTATCATCTAACAATTTTAAATTCAAGTTTTAAGTTGACGTCTTTTTAGCGTCGTTTGATATATCTTGTGTGCAATGAATAATGTGTAGCACCCATTGTTGTAATTCCGCTGCGCATAGCAATTGTGGGGGTGTTACAAAGATGAGCTCCATCTGTTATCAACAACAGCCTTAAATGGTCCTTAAAGCTCCGTATCTAAATCAGTTATAAGAGTTTAGATTTACTGGTATTAAAAATAATATAATGTTTAATGGTATATGGTGAATAAAATTGCTTACCAAAACACCAAAAACTATAAAGACCTGCTTAAACCTGTTTTGTTCATCAGTCTTGATATGTGTTACAGTACCACTGTTTGCCAATTTTAAATTATGGCAATAATACGATAACTGTGCAAAAGAGGCCACCGGGTGATATGAGTCAGATCTCATATCAGTTATAACAAATCAAACACTAAAACACAATGAAAAATACTAAGTTTTATGAGAAAAGCAGGATAATGGGGTATTCTTTGTTGTTTGTGATTTTGTAGGTAAAATGATACGATTTGGCGCAAACACGGATTTCAACGCATTATTATCAAGAAAAAGATAAAAGAAGGACTCATTTTGACAAGTCTCCAAAGTTCAAGGACCTTTCAGGACAATCTGCCAAAGATAAAGGACTTGAAGTGTAAACTGAAGAAAGTCAAAGAGCTTAAGATTTAAGTCAACCAAAGTCAAAGGGCCTAATTACTTGATTTCACAATTGGAAGGACTGAAGTTGTCAAGTTTATGAAGTTCTTAACCTAAAACAACAATCTGCCAAAGAGAAGGTGTAATACTCTCAATTGTCGTATCGGTACAGCGGAAGGGTCTTTTTGAGTGTTACGGGATAGCACAATAACTCCAATCATAGACAACACATAAAAATGGTTGTACAAGATTCAACATACATTCATTCGATAAAAAGTTTTAAAGTGTACAACAGATCCCAAATTATACAGGTCATTAAGTTTACAAAACATAGATCGAATGAACATTTTTAATATTATGTGGGCCATCAGAGTCGATCTCCATCCGGATTACCTTCAAGCACCTGAGATAAAAACATGCAAAAATCATGTCAGCGAATGCCGAGTGAATTCATAGAGTTTAATAAAAACCGTTATATAAAACAATCGTTAAAATCAGAACACAAGTATAATATCAGAAGTAAGTCCTCGTATTGCTAGTCAGGCAATATATAAATCAAGCATACATCTTAAACCGTCCATGAGACCGTAGCCTCAATATTACCATAATAGGTAATATATTCATCGTTATTAGCGTCGTTATTGGATTACATTATGTATAGGATACATTTTATTTATTTTGATTATTATTAGCCGCATGATATTGTTACCTTACTATGAAAAGAACGGGCCGCGAACCCGACAAACAATTTTCCCATCTAAGTTAGCGTGTCGTCACAAAAATCACGCTATGGAATCTTCTCATACATAAATTCGCTTACCAATCAATGTGGTACGACGGGGATCAACCGTCAAGGCGCGAACTGGGGTGATCGTCCCCAAATAGTACTATCAAATGCATAAGTGATACAAGCTTTTGGCCCGTATAAAAAGTTAAAGTTCGTGTTCTCGGTATCTTAACGAATTGATTATTGGCTCAAAGTACGACTCTCTTGATTTTGGTGAAACAAATATTTTTGGTTGATTTTAAATTAAAAGTGCGAGACGTAAAAGTAAATGGCGTTAAAGTAAAAATGGCGTAAAATAAAATGGCGTTAAATTAAAATCTAAGTCTAATTAAAAGAAAGGGGTGCGATATTAAAAACATTGAAAAGTAAAATAATTAAATGACTTGAATTTAAAAGCGTGACGGGAATTAAAATTTGACAAAGTATAAAAATGAAACTTAAAAATTAAACAAAGTTAAATAGAGAAAAACCATGCCAAATCGGAATGTCAAATCCTACCGGTCGGAATATTGATCGGAAACCTCAGATCGGAATATGTCACTTCTTCAGATCGGAATATCCAAACAAACCCCCAGATCGGAATATGAACTCACCTCTGATCGGAATATGGGATAGACCCTGGTCGGAATGCTCAGCAGAACCCATAATCGGAATATCGTCACTATACCTGATCGGAATACCACACAAACACCTCGATCGGAATGAGGAAAGGAGCACCAATCGGAATAACTGTCACTTACCTGATCGGAATACCCAAACCTCCCCTGATCGGAATACCAAAGCCCTCCTCGTCGGAATATTGTAAACCCTATTCCGACCAAGCCAAAGAGCTGGTCGGAATATGAAACCCTTTTCCGATTTGTCAGATCGGAATACGGAGGAAAGAACACAAAATAAGCTAAACAAATAAGCTACTAATCAAATAAGCACACAACGAAAATCCTAAGGCAAACCGTATAAAAATAAGCTACTAAACTGAAATTTAAAGACTTTTATAACACGAAAAGAAAAAGGTTTACGAAAAACAAACTTTTATATAAAAATAACTTTTATAAAAACTTTAAAAACTTAAAGATGAAAACAAATAAGCTACAAGACTCAATGATCTAAAACAATCAAAAGCATAAAAACACAATCTTTAATCAAATAAGCAAGACAATAAGCATGTAAACATAAAGATCAAGCAAGAAAGAAAGGTAGAATGAGAGATCAAACAAGTAAAGTAAAGGTGCAATAAAGATAAAATTAACTTACTTGAAAATTAAAGTGCAAGACAAGGTAATTAAAAGTGCAAGTAATTAAAGGTGCAAGGTAATTAAATGTGCATAAAAGTAAAGGTGGAAGAACTAGTGTCACTCTAGCCAACAAAAACTAATGAAATGAAAATGAAGGCTATATATAGGAGATTAGGAAGGTGTTTAGAGGAAGCTTCCTCTCCTCCTTCCTTTCTTCTTAATTGCAAGATCAAGTCCTTAAGCTTCTTTAATCTTCTTAAATCTTCTTAATACTTGGACTTTGTTTTGGGATTTATTCGAACTCGTCTTTTAATTCTTCAATAAATAAGACTCGAGTTCTTCGGCTTTAAGTAAACTTCCGTCATTTGACTTTTCCTTCGATAAATCTTCAGAATTGGTCTTGGACTTCCGTTCTTTTCGCACTCTTGACTTCTCGACTTCATATTTCGTCTTTTTCTTCAATATTATCCCGTGAATGCCGTGTTTTCTCCACTTTTCACAATTTCGTCCTAAATCACAACAAAAACACAAACCACGCATAATTCCGACATAAAAGACCTAAAATACACGTTTTGGCTCGGTTATTATTGTAATTAAGTGGTAAAAAAGATGGGTGTTTACACACCTATCAAATCCCCTACACTTGACCATTGCAATGTCCTCATGCAATGCATTAGTTACAAAGCAAGTTTACATTTTTCATCATAATTAATCCGCGTTGGCCTTTATTAACGAGATAGAAAATTATAAACATACAAAGTAAAGAAATCAAAAATATACCTTGTGTTTTGGAAATGTCATGAATAATCATCCTCCTCAGGTTTTCACTTTCTCTAAACCAAGCTTAAAAACGAGATCATTGTTATTATAAGTTAGCAAACTATCACGAACTTATGTGGGCCAATTATTCACTTAGACTCCTTTATTCCTAGGGGTATCTCTTATATTTTATTATTGTCTTGAATGATCACGAGGATGCATTGTTGACTTATTTCGATAGTTTATTTAGCCAAAAATAAAGTGAACGATTTAATCAATAGTTAGCTAAAGGACAAAATCTTTTAAAACTGCTTCTCGGGACCTCATAAAGTTCATATCTTGGCAAAACTCGCTTCGCGATTTGAGACCTTTCTCGGACCGATATTTGGCAGCGACTTTATTCTTCAAACCTTGAGAGACGTTCATGAGATAATGGTCTTCTCTTCATATAGGAATTTCTTCACTTGAAGTTTTGAGAGATTCATACTTGGACCGTAACTTCTTCATTTTTCTCCAATCATTATTTTGGACATTGATATACAACGATCCGCCTCCTTTTATGACTTGGATCTATTTATCCTCATACCTTGCTAGGGTCTTTTCGGATACACTTCTCCATGACTTTTGGGGAGTTTTTTGCTTTTCGTCGTGTGTCTCGATCCTTCATATTGATTTTCGATAAATGATTCTTCACATCACTTTGGATCTTTAGCAACAAAATATAGCCCTCATGCCTTGTTAGGGCCTTTTCGGACTCGCCAATCTTCGCATCTCACTTCAATAAGTTATGCCTTGGCTATGAACTCTAATCCATACCGAGCAACTTTTAAACGATCTTGGGCTAGAAGCTAAGTATCTTTTCAAATCGTACAACCTTATTTATTGCAGATAAATATATTAGCAAGCGATGGGAGAATAGGCTTATTATTAACTCACATAAATTCACGCAAGAATACCGAACTTATAATTGGCTCTATCATCTCTCGTTCTCCACAGTTTAAAATCTCAAGGAATGAGACTCGTGGATGCTTAGCCTATTAAATCAAAGTTTTGGGTTTTCGAGTCGCCTATAGGATCTTGCAAACTCTTAGACTTTTTCAAGTTTAGAAATCGCATTTTAAAGTTCCTTTGATAAACGACTCTCTAGGATAAATTATAGGAACTTGCGAAAAGTTCTTGTTCTTAACCCGTGAGAGTTAAGACTTTCGCGTTTTATAGCTCCCTATATAAAAGCCTAGCAAAACTTGACTTAAACATGTTAAGGATACTAGCGAGAGTGACTTAGATAAGTAAACTCGGGTTGAGTCAAAAGATTCACAATGTTTGAAATTTAAAACCACTTTATTAAACTTTTATTCTAATAAGGAAAGAAAATAACTATACAAAGGGAAAAACTAATAGGCCAAAATAGATCAAAAAATTTTGAAAAATGTCGAAAAATTGATTTTCCAGTTAAAATGAGGACAAATACAAGGAAAAGACCACTTAACTTCGATAGAAGTCCCCCTACACTTAACATAAACATTATCCTCAATGTTTAAGCATGTGGGAGTAAACTCCCTACACTTAGGACATTGTGCACATTGTATAAATCTCGCTAAGGAAGAGACAACTAACGAGATTCCTATTTTAATATTGAGAAAATATAAAATAGTGAATCGAAAAGAGTTTAGGATATAACCGGGATAATGGAACACAGAATCACGGGTCGTCAAGAATCGTCAAGAGTGGATCATTGACCGCTCGAATCCCTGATTAAGAAGAGAGGAGAGGAAAGCGAACCAACAGGTCTCCCCTACACTTAGGATAAAGAAAGCTAAAAGATAGATGCATGGGTTGCCTCCCAAGAAGCGCTTGATTTTTGATAACCGAGTCGTGAGCCTGACTTGACCTTGATCATCAACGAAAGAAGCATGAAACATATCCACCAGGATCAAAGACATAGTTTTCGTCCATCATATAGCACAAGCTTAAGGCGAACAAGGCAAGCCAAAGAAGAATAGGCAAGGTTCCCTTAAGCAGCGATGGAGCACAGTGGAAGCAAGGGTGAAGTGGTGCAAGCATGTCTTCAAAATTTCCAAAGATTTTTCCTTTTATTTCATCAGGTGGATACTGAGATGGCTTAAAGATTTCAATACCGGGGTCGAACACCTTTTCCTTTAAGGGAAAATAGCACTCAGGCTCAGCAGAGTGTGAAGAAGATCCACGAAGAAGCACAACCTCGTCCTCAGAAGGTAGACAAAGAGGTGTTACATCATATGTGTTGCGGATATTGGTGTCGACCGGTTTCTTCTCCTTTGAAAGAATGTTTTTCAAATCCAAAGTAGGATCAAGACGATAATCTTCAAAGTCCAAAGAAGGTGCACCACTCTCATGAGGGAAGTAAGTGTTGAGAAACATAGAGAAGTCTTCCTCGAATGAGTAATCGTCCAAAGTAGGATCGAGTGATGGCGGAGGATCTTCATCATGTGAAGAATCGCTCGAAAGAGTATCAGCCTCATCAAAATCATCATATGTGGGCAGCTCGGGATACTCGAAAGTAAGGTCATCAAAATCATCCGAATCTGAGCTAGAATCATCATCATAAGCATCAAAGATCGGTGGAGAATCATACATGGGAGAAGGTTCCAAAGTGGAGCGAGAATCATCCACATCATCTTGAAAAAGTGGATTATCAATGGAAGAATCGAATAGAGGATTGTTGTAGACAACAAAGTCATCATGCACATTAATCATATTCACTGATTCTCGTCCAAAGGATTTGTTTGTAAGCTTCCCCATTTTGAAAACTTGTGCATCATTCCCGACTCTTAAGATTAACTAACCTTCGGCCACATCAACTAAAGCTCGTCCGGTTCTTAAGAATGGCCATCCAAGTATTAAAGGAATACGAGGGTCCATTTCATAATCAACAACGACAAAGTCGACCGGAAAAGTAAATGTGCCAACTTTAATGAACACGTCTTCGGCTATACCAACGGGGTAAGCGAGAGTGTGATTTGAAAGTTCAAGAGTCATCTTTGTTGGAGTGAGGTCGGGCAATGATAGTGTTTTCCAAACACTCAAAGGCATCAAATTAATACTGGCCCCGAGATCAGCAACGGCAGTAAATTCTTCAGTTTTGTTGAACACGCAAGGAAACACAAAACGACCGGGATCTCCAAGCTTTTCTGGAAGTTCTTTAAGAATAACTGCAGAGCAGTTTTCATTTAAGCGTGTGTTGGCGAGTTCAATCAGCTTTTCCTTCTTGTTAAGCAATTCCTTAAATGCTTTGACAAATTTCGGCATGTGGACAAGCGCTTCGAGAAAGCTAATGTTGAAGTTCATTTGAGAGATCATCTTCACATATCTCGACACTTCAGCGTCATCCTTGGTTAGCATTTTGGTCTTGCCTAAACGAGAAGGATAAGGGATATTGGGTTTGGGTGGTGAAGGTGAAGGCGTAGCAGGTAAAGGTTGAGATGTTGAAGGGTCCTTCCTAGGAACATCGTCATGGCAAGGCGGAGACGGTAATGGTGCACTAATACTAGGTGTAGGAGGAGTAGGGATAAATGGTGGTGGAGGAGGTGTAGATGATGGGGGCAGGATCGGTGGTCCTACGATGGTGACTCCACTACGAGTAGTAATAGCACTCACATTTGCTCACGGATTGGTGACGGTGTTTGAAGGTAGAGAACTCGAAGAAGAAGGTTGGGCGGCGGGCAAGAAACTAGCAAGCATATTCTTCAAATCATTTGTTTGATTGCTGAAGGAGGATTGGATATTATCTCGAAGCTCGGATTTAATCTCATTTCCTTGCTTTGTGATATCTCCTTTCAGATTGATAATTTGGCTCTGAAGATTCTTGATTTGCTCACCTTGGGTTCTCATGATGGCTTCAACATCAGGGTTAATGGGTGGGGTTTGTTGAGCGGGTGGGTGATAAGGATTAGAAGCTCTTGGTGGGATTCGGTTGCTTCTGTTGTAGTTGTTGGCGGGGTTTTGGTTTTGAGGAGAAAAACCGGGTGAAAGGTAATTGTTGGACCGGTAACTCAACAAATTTCTATCCCCTTGAGGTCGAGCTTGGTAATTTTCCGGTGAATAATTACCATAAGCTGCATACACATTTTTTGGATTTCCTTGAGTCGAAGGACAATCGGTGTATGAGTGAGGACCGCCACATGTTTCACAAGGATTAGCAACCGCTTTAACTTGTTGTTGTTGTTGGTTTGAAGCGAGAAGCGTGATACTTTTGCTCATTTCAGTCATCATGCGGGTGAGTTCGTTCATATCAGGGTTTGCTGAGGTTGAAGAAACATTGACTCTCGGGTTGTTCCTTGAAGAAGCAGAGGAATCCCAGTTTTTGTGGTGAGTAGTCATGTTCTCAATTAGCTCTCTACACTCCTCGGGTCTCCTTTTCATAAATGTGCCATCGGCAGCTGCATTAATCGTATCACGATCTCGAAAAGTCAAACAGTTGTAGAAAGTATCAATTTAGGTCACAGGGAGCATGTTGTGGTTTGGACAACGATCAATCAAGACATTATATCTTTCCCAAGCATCAAAAAGAGATTCATCGGGATCTTGCATGAAACCGCTGATTTGATTGCGAAGGCTCGTGACCATGGATGGTGGAAAGTAGCGCGACAAAAAGCGTTGAGTCATGTCATCCCAAGTGTGAATAGAATTCTTCGGGAGACGATCAAACCATTTCTCGGCATGATAAAATATGTGGAAAGAGTTGAAGGCGTAGAACATCCATTGTGGCACCATGCAACTTCATGCTTTTGGTGATTGTAATGAACTTGTCGAGGTGTTTCTTGGCATCATCATCAGGCATTCCGGCGAATGGATTAGTTTGTACTTGCTGAATCATGTGGTGCTTCAACGAAAACTCCGGAGCGTTGATTTGCATCGGCGCAATCGGGCCTCCTCGTCCAAACATGGTAGGTTGACAAAGCTCCTCCATTGTCCGAAGATCGGGCTGTGGAAGAACATTATTGTTATTGTTGAGGTGCGGTGGATTATTGTTGTTGTTAACACCTGACATACTTAAATCTTCTTGAGTCTCGGGCTCTTGATAGTTAGAAGATCTAGTACGCATACACCTGAAAATGCAAAAGAAAACAAAACCAAACACAAAGACAATATATATACACAATAAAGATAAAATCTTTTTGGATTTTTGAATTTTTTTATTTTTATGGATTTTTATCAATTCTTAATTTTTATGGTTTTTTGTAAATTTTTGTGCAAGAAAAATAACGCTCACAAGTGAACGGATCCCAAAAAGCAACGCGTCTCTCACAGAAAACCGTTAATCTTTACGAAAAGAGCCGGCAGCGGCGCCATTTGATACAAGCTTTTGGCCCGTATAAAAAGTTAAAGTTCGTGTTCTCGGTATCTTAACGAATTGATTATTGGCTCAAAGTACGACTCTCTTGATTTTGGTGAAACAAATATTTTTGGTTGATTTTAAATTAAAAGTGCGAGACGTAAAAGTAAATAGCGTTAAAGTAAAAATGGCGTAAAATAAAATGGCGTTAAATTAAAATCTAAGTCTAATTAAAAGAAAGGGGTGCGATATTAAAAACTTTGAAAAGTAAAATAATTAAATGACTTGAATTTAAAAGCGTGACGGGAATTAAAATTTGACAAAGTATAAAAATGAAACTTAAAAATTAAACAAAGTTAAATAGAGAAAAACCATGCCAAATCGGAATATATTCCGATCAGACTCAATCGGAATGTCAAATCCTACCGGTCGGAATATTGATCGGAAACCTCAGATCGGAATATGTCACTTCTTCAGATCGGAATATCCAAACAAACCCCCAGATCGGAATATGAACTCACCTCTGATCGGAATATGGGATAGACCCTGGTCGGAATGCTGAGCAGAACCCCTAATCGGAATATCGTCACTATACCTGATCGGAATACCACACAAACACCTCGATCGGAATGAGGAAAGGAGCACCAATCGGAATAACTATCACTTACCTAATCGGAATACCCAAACCTCCCCTGATCGGAATACCAAAGCCCTCCTCGTCGGAATATTGTAAACCCTATTCCGACCAAGCCAAAGAGCTGGTCGGAATATGAAACCCTTTTCCGATTTGTCAGATCGGAATACGGAGGAAACAACACAAAATAAGCTAAAAAAATAAGCTACTAATCAAATAAGCACACAACGAAAATCCTAAGGCAAACCGTATAAAAATAAGCTACTAAACTGAAATTTAAAGACTTTTATAACACGAAAAGAAAAAGGTTTACGAAAAACAAACTTTTATATAAAAATAACTTTTATAAAAACTTTAAAAACTTAAAGATGAAAACAAATAAGCTACAAGACTCAATGATCTTAAATAATCAAAAGCATAGAAACACAATCTTTAATCAAATAAGCAAGACAATAAGCATGTAAACATAAAGATCAAGCAAGAAAGAAAGGTAGAATGAGAGATCAAACAAGTAAAGTAAAGGTGCAATAAAGATAAAATTAACTTACTTGAAAATTAAAGTGCAAGACAAGGTAATTAAAGGTGCAAGTAATTAAAGGTGCAAGTAATTAAAGGTGCAAGGTAATTAAATGTGCATAAAAGTAAAGGTGGAAGAACTAGTGTCACTCTAGCCAACAAAAACTAATGAAATGAAAACGGAGGCTATATATAGGAGATTAGGAAGGTGTTTAGAGGAAGCTTCCTCCCCTCCTTCCTTTCTTCTTAATTGCAAGATCAAGTCCTTAAGCTTCTTTAATCTTCTTAAATCTTCTTAATACTTGGACTTTGTTTTGGGATTTATTCGAACTCGTCTTTTAATTCTTCAATAAATAAGACTCGAGTTCTTCGGCTTTAAGTAAACTTCCGTCTTTTGACTTTTTCTTCGATAAATCTTCAGAATTGGTCTTGGACTTCCGTTCTTTTCGCACTCTTGACTTCTCGACTTCATATTTCGTCTTTTTCTTCAATATTAGCCCGTGAATGCCGTGTTTTCTCCACTTTTCACAATTTTGTCCTAAATCACAACAAAAACACAAACCACACATAATTCCGACATAAAAGACCTAAAATACACGTTTTGGCTCGGTTATTATTGTAATTAAGTGGTAAAAAGGATGGGTGTTTACACACCTATCAATAAGCGTCTACCAAATCCCGGTAGTTCACAAATGATGCTAATGGGACTTTAAGTGACATAACCTAACTACTAATAATCCTTTTTGTCTCGTTTATAGGGTCATAGCATCATTCGGGTCCATATCATTAAGCATACCATCAGGACTACTTGTGTTCTATTTTTATCAAAATCTAGCATGTTATCTCCCTCGCGGGTTTACAAATCATTTTATAAAACATTTAAAAGAGTGCGAGGCTATGACCTCACGTTGATAAGGAAAGGCAGATTATCGGCTACGGGCGTGCTTTGGTCACAGAAACCTATATAAATAATAATCGGTCTTAGACTCTTGTCCAATGACTTTATCAAAATAACAATATACATATGATGACTTTTGTACATATGATGATGATCAAGTGGGTTTATATATCCTTGTTTACTCATTTTAGTGTTTACGTATTGGTAACTTTTTACTAGTTTACTAGTTTTACCTATTTATCTATTTTAAGTCCAATACGCTTAGTATAAGTTCTTTAACTTGTTTTAATCCATTTTATACTTATATTATCAGTATTTAAATTTTACATGTTGGGCCCAAATGGGTTAAGCCCAATAAGTTCTTTTTATAAGTGTTTAACTTATTTAGTCCAATTATTAGTCCAATATGCTTATTTAGCTCGTTAATGTCCGTATGTCCTATAGTTCGGGTTTTATCGGTTTTTACTTGTATTAGTTACTTATATATCAGTATATGACTTTTAAAAACTTTACATTAGACGGGTTTGATCGTCTAAGTTTTAATTGGCGAAAAACGTTAATTTTACGTTAATAGCCGAAAAAGTCGTAAAAATCAAGTTTATAGTTTTTATAACTTATAAGTATTATTCCACTACCATTTTTATAATTTATCCATTTATTTAACCTTATACATATTTATATTAATAAAATTCATAAGTTAGTGGGTTTTAATTTTACATTTTATACAATATAATTTTGAGTGCTTATATAATAGTAATAAACATTAATTCTCAAAATCTGATTTTTATTTTCATCTTCACTATTTTTATCATATCTAGAGTTCTACAATGATTTAGAAGCTCATTTTTGGATGGCATGATCTTCATATTATGTGTTACATTTAACTTAGTTATAGCTACTGCTCATTTTAAGTTTATCTACGCTTAACAGTCCTTACAAAACAGCTTATTTAGATTAGCACACTCATCTTGTTTTGATCATATCTCACTCATTATAATGATTCCATTGCATGACCAACTCTAACATGTGTATAACATCTTGTACTTACTGTAAATGGATTCTACCAAGCAAGTTTATCAGTTCAAGGTTTAGTTACATACTGTTTTTATACAGCCAACTAAATAAGCATGATTTTAGCCTTGTTTCTTATGGTTATTAACCTTTTTAAGCATATTTATCAACACTTGATCCCCACACAACATTTTTATCATCATATATTCATCATATACATATACAACAAGAAAGAAAATACATTTGTTCTTTACAAAAATAACAAGAGAAAATGGAGAGGATGATCTTCTTTACCAACCAAGAGTATATCTTGTTTTTGGAAGACAAGAACTTGATGAACACCAAAAGTAACTCCAAGATCATCAAACACCAAGAACATAAGTTGAGAAATCAGCCCTAGGACACAAGCAAATCACCTCCTTTGTTGTTAAAATGGCCACCAAATGATCAAGGCTTCAAGGTAACTCTATGATAGAGCTAGATAACAAGTATTTTGTGGCTAGAAAAGATCAAGAAGGGGTGTTTGTTCTTCAAAAGTGGACGGAAATGGTGCTGGTTTTGAGAGGATTTTGAGTTTGTTTTGCATGTGTAAAGGGTGGTATGTGAAGTGGCTAGTGGTTTTGAGTTAGTGGAAAGCTTAAAGTGTAAGCTTAACTTACACTTGTAAGTTGTAAGCTAACATGATGCCACATCCTTGATGTGGTGTCATGTGTGCCGTCCCATGTGTATTAGTGGGGTGGGATAATGTATTTTGTCCCACCTCACTAATTTACGGGTATCCCTCGATTCTAGTTTTCTCGATTTGCGTGCCCTCGGGTCGTTTCACGAAAAACGTTTTTATAAATTATGAATCAACGTCACAAAACGAATCCAATAAAAATTGTCTCATCAAAAACGGAGTTCAAAAACGTAAATACGTAATCCTAAGGTTTCTGGTTTAATCGTAAAGGACGCTAAATTATGCACGTAAGCCCAAATTTAAATCCGTAAATTGTGAGTTCATCAACCAACACAAAAATAAGTTTCAAAATATTATACGAGAAAATAATTCACTACCTGAAAATGTTAGATTGTCACAGAAGGACTAATTCTGCCATTTTGGAACTCAAAATAAGCTTAATCCGAGTGACATATATATATCAGCCAATGAGAAGCATGGATTTGGAAGCCATGGATTGCCACATATAGCTCAATCAATGAAGAGAGTTACGAATCTACATAGTGCTCCCACTACTACTTGTCCTCCAATCACAAGACACCAACTCCTTGATCTTTACTGTACAACGGATAACGATCCGTGTATACATTCTTGGGCGAATTACAAGATGCCACGTGGCTAGTATATTTACAGAACATAGTGTTGGGTCAGTATTTATTGACCCTGAAGCAACTCTAGGATTTGAATATAAAATCCCCCTAAGTGTTTCATGCTCAGCAGTAAGGCCAGTCTACTGATGGATGACTAGAGGAACAAAGTTCCTACTGAATACTTTAAAGCTGAAGAAAGTTCAGCACTCCCCTTCCAGTGATCTTAGAAGACAAAGGAGTCTTCACTTTAAATACTAGGCGGTCTA
Organism: Glebionis coronaria; assembly: GCA_025667525.1. Classification (NCBI taxonomy): domain Eukaryota; kingdom Viridiplantae; phylum Streptophyta; class Magnoliopsida; order Asterales; family Asteraceae; genus Glebionis; species Glebionis coronaria. The sequence continues at coordinate 645,661 of JANFOE010000459.1, forward strand.
GTTGCTGAAGAACAAGGAATGAAGAAGGGATTTCAATTCAGTTTGGCTTGAAAATACCAAACTTAATGATGTCGATCTCCTCTAGGATACTGAAGACTCTTCAGTATTCTGATGGTTTGCATTAGGCGGGAAAAGATAACTTTGAGTCAAAGTAGGTTGCTTGTATACTTAGATATAAGTACAACCTTTATCTTTCCTTGAATAGTTTATTAATTTCTTTTGTACTGTTTATCCAGCATGGGCATCAACCACCCACTGGATAAACTGATGCATTAGTACATGCAAAGTAAAAACCCTAATTTACACTGCCTATATAAAGGAGTGTACATTAGGAGAGAAAGGTAACCAATACAAGAGCTTAAACTCTGAAAAACCTTTCTCTCTCGATACCAACTAAACCATATAGCCAAACTTGCATATCAACGTTTAGATTGGAGCTTAGAGTTTAACTTTGGTTAAACGTTTAAGTAGAGGAGATCAAACCCCATTGTCATTCAAACACTTTGTTTTTCCGCAAACAAAGTGGGTTATAGATTCTTCATTTGATTCTAATGAAAGTCTATACGTTGAATAGTATATTGGTATTTTTGTTTTAATCTTTCATAGATCATATCCTATGTTGAAACAACACACTTGAGTCAAAGTAATAGTTATTACTTAAGATAATAAGTAATATCAAATTACTAGGGACCAAGAAGTGGTATCAGAGCAACTTGATTAGTTAAACTCTTGTTTTATTAAACTGCTCATTTAAAAGTTTTCAAATCATGATCCAAAATGGCTCAAGTTATACCACAAACCCTAGATTATAGGGGTGGCCAACTCAATGTTGCTCCAGTACTAGAGGTAGCCCACTTTACAAATTGGAAGAAGAGGTTTCTTGTCCACATGGTTAGAATTGAACCTCAATTCCTTGGAATCATTGAAAATGGTCCTTTTGTTCCCATGGTTGGGGATAATAAAAAAACCTGAAGTACAATGGACTGCTGATGAGAGAAAAGCTGCTAACCTTGATCAGCATCTCAAAAGTCTCATCATGTCTGTACTCCCAGATGACCAAATGAATTCTGTTGTAAATTGCAAAACAGCCAAATCAACATGGGAGGACCTTATTCTTTACCATGAGGGAGCCTCTGATGTAAAAGAAACCATAATCATGGATTTAAAGCTTCAATACAACACCTTCAAGAACAAAGAAGGGGAAACCCTCACACAGACATTCACCAGATACAAAACACTAATGAATGAACTTGTGAATGATGGTGTTGAGCTTTCAAAACTTGAAATCAACACAGTTTTTGTTAATGCATTGCCAAAGAAGTGGCTCAGTTTCTGCCAAAGCTTGAGAAATGCTAATCACATTAAAGATTGTGATCTAGCCTCTCTTTTTGGGAAACTCAAATATGAAGAAAACCTAGTTGATAGGATTTATGAAGGCACAAGCAAGAGTAAAGCATTAACCATTGCTACACCCTTTTCCACAGCCTTCTTCAGTGAAGCTGTCTTTCAAGACTACCAAGATAGTCCTGATGATGAGGAAGATACTAGATCTAGTGAGGGATATCTGAATGACCTCAAAGAGGAATTTCATGCAAGAGCTCTTATGGCCAAGTCTAGAAGGTTCTTTAAGAAAAGAGGCAAGTTCTCTAGCTCCACAAAATCTTCAGTTGACACTGAATGCTACAAATGTGGGAAGACTGGTCACTATGCTAGGGATTGTTATTCAAAAACATCTCTCCCTTCATATTCCTCACCATCTCAATCAAGACCAACTGGTCAATCATCATTTCAACCAAAACAAATTGCTTCTACTCCATTTCAGCAAAGCAGGGTTGAACTCAGGCCTACAAAAGACTTTGAGGCCAAATACAGGGAAATCAAGGCAAGATTGGCCTTAATGAGAACTGAAAGCTCCTCATCCAAAAACCCTAAGCAAGACAAGAACAAAGGACTTGTTGCTGAAGCATATGAATGGGATGAAGAAGATGTTTCTTCAGATGATGATGAGTTAGTAAATGTAAAAGTGTTAATGGCACTTGCTGATGATGAAGGGGCAAGCTCAAATGTTGTCACCAGAGAAAGTGGCAGAAATGGAGAATGGGTCAATGTCACAATCAAAAAGGTACAAACTCTTCTTGAATCCACCAAACAAAGAAAGATAAAGCCATGCATTAAAACACAATACTTTGCGTTTACAGACACTTATTTCTTAGAAGATAAAGATGACATTAAATTTGTCTTTGATTACTTGTGCATTGATCTAAAATTTGTTGAAGAGCAAAGAAACAATTTTCTTGAAAAATTTCACAAACTTATTTTACAACTTGAAGATTTTGAAAGTAAGCAAATAGAGCTAAAAAAGCTAAACTTGATATTCTTACTTTTCAATAATTGAACAAAGAAATTCTGGAGGAAAAGAACTCTCTTAGAGTGGAACTAAAAGAAGCAAAAGACATTGTTAAATCTTGGCTTAGAAACTCTAATAGGGTAAATCAATGCATAAGTGAACAAATACCTGCTCAAAAGAAGAAAATGCTTGGTGCTAAAGGATCCTCCAGCACCAAATTTATTGTCTTTGTCAAACCCTCAAATGAGGATGGTAGCTTGATCCCTGACATTAAAAGGTCAGGTGAAGAGAATTTACCCAATCATGACACTGGACGAATCCTTCTTCCTGAGTTACAAGCATGTGTTGACACTTCAGCACCAGTTGAATCCTCAGTTACTAAGGATGACTCATATGATGATATAGAGAATGAAGTAAGTACCCCACTTCCTCCTTTGGAGAAGCTGGCTGGTGCTGAACCCTCTATTGGACCCAAAACTATCCAGTCTATCATCAAGTCTCACACCACACACAAAGGTAGTTCTTCCAAAAATGTCAAAATTGATACTTCAAAGAACTCTTCAGCTCCTGCTGAAGGATCATATATGGGAACTACCTCTTTAGTTTCAACAAAAAAACTGAAGAATGCTAGATCTGAGGAAGATGAGAGAATGTCTCTTGTCATGCAAGAGATCTATGATCTTAAATTGCAACTCAGGCAACAACAAACACCAACACGGTTTAGAGATGAACCTTCAGACTCTCCTCATCTCAAGTACAAGACACAATTTAAAAGGGCTTGTGATTTATGTGGTCTAAATAATCATCTCAGTGAAACTTGCCTAAAAGTGATTTATTGTACCAAATGTGAAAGGACTGACCATCGCACTTGTGAACACACTCAGTATATGCTGGCCAAAACAAGTGCTGATGCTCACAAATCTGAAGCATCTCATTCCAGGCGAAATATGCCTTTCCCACCATACATTCACTATGGTATGGGCAATCATCACTCAGATGTCTGACACTATTACCGTGTTTGCAATATTTGTGGAAGTTATGACCATGACACTCATGGAAATAATCGTATCATCTCACTCAGAGGAGATATTAAACCAAGAAATCCAAACTCTATTGCCAAATGTTGTGAGACTTGTGGAAGCGATGTCCACACTACATCTGATCACAACCATATAGAGTGGTTCAGAAGAGGTGAAGCCCTTCAGGCTAAGAAAGCTAAAGCTATTCAGACCTCTTCTTCTTCTGAGCAATCACACATACCCTCAACAAGAGGACCCTTCAGATCTAGAACACCTTCTAGATCTAAAACCCCCACCCAACAAAGGTGGGTTTCAAAACAAAACTGACCATTTCCTTAACTTGTGTAGTGTGATCTCAGGAAGCCTATTTGATACCTATATAGTGGCTGCTCAAGGCATATGACTGGCACCAAAAGTTATCTGCACAAGTATAAGGAGGAACAAGGTCCTAAATTGTTTTTGGTGATAACTCGTCAGCTACTACTAAAGGATTTGGTTTAGTGAAATGCAATGGTATAGTTTTCTCAAGGGTAGCATATGTAAATGGACTGAAGCACAACCTCATCAGCATAAGTCAACTTTGTGATGCAAAGTATCTTGTGCTGTTTGATGACAAAAAAGGTACAATCTTCAACTTCAATCATGAAATTGTGATGAGTGCTCCAAGAGTCAAAGATGTTTATGTCATGAACATGAACTCAACTCAGGAGACATGCTTCTTTGCTAAAGCCTCCAATATTACCAATTGGCTTTGGCATAAGAGGCTCTCACATCTCAATTTTAAAACAATAACTCTGCTGGTAAAACAAAATCTTGTTATTGGTCTTCCCTCACTTTTCAACTCCAAGGACAAACCGTGCTCAGTATGTGAAAAAGGGAAGCACCATAGGGCCAGTTTCAAAACAAAGCAAAGTTTCTCAATCAAAGAAAGTCTTCATTTGCTTCACATGGACTTATTTAGCCCAGTATCACCTAGGGCCATTTGTCATGAAAAATATACACTTTTCATTGTTGATGAGTACTCAAGATACACCTGGGTATATATTCTGACAAAGAAAAGCCATGCACCAGATGCCATTATGTCATTCATCAAAAGAGTTGAAAATCAAAATGACACTCATGTCAAACAACCTAGAACTGACAATGGCACTGAATTCCGAAATCACCCACTGATCAAATTCTGTGATGACAAAGGAATTTCCCAAAACTTCTCATCTCCTTACACACCTGAACAAAATGGTGTGGCTGAAAGAAGGAACAGAACTTTGATTGAAGCAACAAGAACAATGCTTGCTAGATCTGCTCTCTCTAAGCACTTTTGGACTGATGTTGTAGCTACTGCTTGCTACACTCAAAATAGATCCATTATTGTGAAGAGACACATGAAGACTCCCTATGAAGTCTTCAGGGGGATAATTCCAAACATTTCATTCTTACATGTGTTTGGGTGTCTAGTATTCATTCACAATCACAAGGATCACCTTGGAAAGTTTGATGAAAAATCTGATGATGGTTATTTTCTTGGATACTCCCTAGTATCTAAAGCATACAGAGTCTTCAACACAATAAGACAATGTACTTAAGAAACCTATCACATCACATTCAATGAAGTTCTGAAGCTCTCACTTTTACAAATCCATCAGATGATGAACTTCATATACATGAATCTCAAAATTATCCATCTGATGAATTTAATCATTATGAGCCTTCGCAAAAATATCAAACAAGCAATTCAGTTCCTCATATTGATCCATTTGAAGATATGACAAGTCCTACAAAAGGAAATCCTTCAATATCATATACTGATGGCTGTCAATCAAATAATGATCAATCTCATAATGATCAAAATGATCAGCAAGGAAACACAAATGACCAAAATGGTCAGTCTCAAAACAATCAGGATGCTGACGCACATGATCAAAATGATCAATCATACGCAGCTACTGAAGAACAATCTGAGCCCCTTGCTCAAAGCTCTCCTATCATCTCTAGGGAATTAGGTCTTGGATATGCTTCTTCTGACCAAGAAGGAAGTCTTCCAATGATTTAACCCTTGTCCACTGAATATCCTTCAGTAGACACTAGAGACATTCCAAGTCCAAGACCATGTCATGGACTTCCAAGTTCTAGCTCTAATCATGATACAAGTACCTATTCTCCAGCTTCACCAAAATCTTGGACTCAAAATAGTCACATACAGCTGGTGAACATAATAGGTAATCCTAGTGAAGGTAGAGTCACTAGATCTATGGCAAAGAAATTGAGTGCTGCTTCATCTGGTGTAACACCCCACATTGATAAGTGGACCATTACACATAATTATGGCGTGTCATCAAACCATGCAAGGTAATATGTATTAAAACATACAGGACCATAGGGAAAACTAGATTTAAACATCGGTTCCCAAACATAAGCCCAAAACATAATAAAGTAAAGGAAATAAGAAATGACTAAACAAGCATAGATATATGAAGGCAAAGGAAGAAGTCTATGGCGGCTTCCATCCTATGCACGTCCTCTAAATGCTCGAGTCCTGGGTACCTGCCGTTTTAGGAACATGAAAAGAAAACGGCTGAGCATAACGCTCAGTGTACGGATATACTACATAGTATGAATGGCTGAAAGATAAATAAGACTATTAGCAGCGGAAATAACTAAGTCCTTGATAACCTGATATAAATTATGAAAACTGGTTTTATAGTTTGAAAAGCCTTATGTTTATCTTATAAAATCTGTTTAACATGTTTACCATTAGCCAATATAGGTCATGAAAATATCAAAGTGAATGAATACTTGGAGGGGTGACATCGTCATGCAATTAGAGGGGCTGCCTCTAATTACTATAACTGTTTGGGTAAGAGGGATCAGCTCCTTGTGAAGGATGCAAAGCACACACCACATTCACCTGAATAATCAGCTGAAAACATGTAAACTAGGATGCACCCATACGCCCCACATGATAACAATAATAATATGGCCAAAAGCTTAAGGAACGCCACGAGCTATCACTCTGTCGTGGTGGAGTCATAACACCGGTGCCTCTAGTGTTATGGTTATGGTACCTCTATAACTAGGTGACACTGGTCATGCATGTATATGGCTTTAGGTATCTAATTAAACATAGCAATTCAAAAACATATAAAACATATACTGGGAAAACAGTTGGCTGTATACGGGGAATCCTAATAAGGAAGAATTTCCATACTGAAAGGATGGAGAATCCGTTCCTTAAGTCCAGTGAACGAAGAAGACGAACGGAAGAGAGTCCTACTTCGCTCTCACTAATGCTACATACATAGGATACATGTATATGTATTCTGATTACTGAGTATGTAACTGGTTTTATATCATGTTTTAGCTTGTTTTATATGTTTATGTCCTGTTGTACTGATCTTAACGTTATACTGTGTTTATCGTGTATTCTATATATTCTGATTAAGTATTACTTGTATTTCTTGTATTATTATACTTGTTGTGTAATAATAAGTAACTTCTAAAAATAGCAGGTTTCCTAATATAAAAAGTTTCCAAAAATAGAAAGTTTCCAAAAATAGATTTACTTCTTAAAATAGATAAGTTTCTATAAATAGAAAGTTTCCATAAATAGATTAGCTGCTTAAAATAAATAAGTTTCTAAAAATAGAAAGTTCCCATATTTAGAAATAAGCTGGATTATTAAGCTAATAAAATAAGCTTAAGTTTTACTAATTAATATTCTAAGTCATGTGATTAAATAGTATAGTTTATTAATTAATACATGTAAATTAAATAAAATATATGTTATATGATTTAATTAAATATAAGCATGATTTAATTAAATTAAAGTGTATAAAATACTTCGGTTAAAACATTTATTAATATTGTATTAATATAACCTAAGTCATGGTTATTAATCAATTATATTTCATGTTTAATAATTAATTAATACTATAGTGTAAATTAAATAATTAAATACTTAGGTTAAAATCATGTATTATTAATAATAGTAAACCTAAGTCCATGTTTTAATTAAATTAATTATATATCATGCCAAATTAATTTAATTAACTTGTAAAATTATATACTTGTAAAATTAAATGAACTTGTAAAAATAATCATGGATCGAACCGTGTGTTATTAATTTATTAAAATGTGTCGTGAACCGAACTCGTGAAAACTGTGAACCAAACACCCCTAAAAACAGTGGCAAACCGGCGTGAACCGGTTGCCCCTGTTTGTGTAAAGATGCCACCGGCTGAAGCCGGTGGTTTTTCCTCTCGGCTAGCCGCTGACCACCAGTTTCTCACCGGCAGTAGCCGGTGGTTCCCCCTGCCTACCTACGGTTCCCCCTGCTTCCCTAAAATAGCCACCGACTTAATCCGGTGGTTGGGGTTGTGTTGCTGCCGAAACCAAACCAACCACAAGACACCCTCGACGCACGTCGGGGTGTCTTGTCCCTGTTGTAAACCGAGCCAAACACCACCAAGACCTAGGTCTTGGTTGGTGGTGAGAACCAAAGCGACGTTGAGAGTCTTGGGACTCTCAGTTCGTGTGGCTGCCGGAACCAACAAACCTGAAAACACCCTAATTAAATTGCCCACCATGATTTTACATGTTTTAGTTCATGTTTTAATTAACTCCAGGTTCATATATTCATAAAAGCATAAAAAGGAATTAAAAGAATGGTTTTCGGATTACCCAAAACACGTGGAATGGATAAATCTTGATCTCACGAACACACTCCTAATCAAAATTATAAATCGAAACCCGTCCTCCTTTTTGGTGCTGCTGGCAGCATAAAGAGAACATCGCGTTCTCCTTTTGGGTACTGCTGGTGGCATAAAGAGAACATCACATTCTCCTTTTTGGGTACCGCTGACGGCATATAGAGAACACCACGTTCTCCTTTTGGGTGCTACCGGCGGCATAAACAGAACTGGTAACCATCATAGGGTTTGCTAGGGTTTTTGCTTTGTTTTGAAAATGTGATAATGAAAATGTAATGATTTACCTTCCTGACATATTTTTGTGAAGTGGGTTGGGACATAAGGCCCGTTTCCTTTCTTTGTGTCCGCGGGTAGGTGGGGCCCACAAGGGAAACCCGAACCTTTTCATGCTTAATAATTACGTGTTCGTACGTTTGTAATTACGTTACCTTATTATAATTTATTCGTGTTATTATAAATACTTGTACGTAATCGTGATAATAATATACGTAAATACATATTTATGTGTTATTGATTCTTACGTTCATGATTTCATGTTCGTGATTATAATTATTAGTTATAATAATTATCTTGTATTAATACATACCTAATACTTATCGTGTAATAACACGTACGTAATTCTTGTAATTAATATTCGTGACACGTGTTCATGTTATATAAGGAAAGTTGTAATCTTGTACGTACGATCATAAGTGTACTGTTCATGGTAAAAGCATGCGGGTTTTACAACTCTTCCCCCCTAAAAAGAATAGTTCGTCCCCGAATTATAGATAACGTAAATTGAAGTGGAACATACCCGAATCAAACTGGAAAGGTATGCAAGATAAAAGGACATAAAGGTGACATGTTAAAAAAAAGGAACGTGAAACGTGACATGGCTAAATAGGACATGGAGCATGGCGTGACTAAATGAGTCTTACTGAATTATGGAAGTATGAGAGGATAAAATCCGGATGGACTTGTCTGTTTCCAAGTGGCTTCCCTCTCGGAACGGTTTCTCCACAAGATCTTGACATAAATGATAAATCTTGGTCCTCCTGACCTTGACTTGAAAATACGAAAAAGTTCTTGGTTATCAACGTAAGATAGATCCCCTGAATATGATCGAGGGAATAAGAATCGACGTGCAAGGGTAACTGAAATGTTATAATGTGAAATATCCCAACTAACTGATAATAGTACTGTCTTAGCAATGATACGCGAGACATACTGAAACGTAGTACGTCAAAAAATGTAAACATGATACGTGAACAATTTTGAACGTGGTACGTGGAGATATGGTGAGTGTAGTTTGAGCAAACATATCGTGATCCATGATACGTGTAACATATCATGAACGTGATATGAGGAACGTGGAATGAACATGACATGTGAAACATATCGTGAACATGGAATACGACTGCGGTAACGCCAAATGCTACAAGGTGAGACGTGGAATGTGACGTGAAAGGTCTATATGAGGATAGGGAGTTATACCAAGCTTGAGTCTGGTCTCTCCGGTTCTTGTAAAACTTCCTAGAACGAAGATAAACGTAAAATCGTAAGCTAAGATACGATCATGAACGTTAATAGTGTCATGAATGTGAGCATGAAAGAAAGTCGTGAAATTAGAACAAGGATGAACGTAAATAAAGAGCACAAATGTTGACCTTTGTCTGACCCGATAGCTGAGGGGTTACCAAGTGATCTGATGAGCCTTGGCTGGAACATGTCCAAGTAATCTGTTGGTTCTGAAATCCTTGCGGATGTAAGGATTCTACAGACTTTATCAAATTGTTGGCAATAACAAATATAGCATCATGCTTCTTCTGAGTTTGCGTTAATCTGGTAACCAAAATCCATGGAGATCTTGTTCCATTTCTATTCACAATTTTAGATGATAGAAAACATCCTAGTCTATTGATATTTACTGTATCTTGCTTCGTAGAAACTTGATATATAGAAATTTGCAGAACCATAAGTCTCCGAAATTAGACTACTCTTAACGTAGGATTTTCTAGAACACCTAATGTAGTGTAGGGTTCTCACCTTTACGCATAAGCTGAGTCATGGTATGATTAACCGTGGGAATCCATATGATTCAGCATGTCACTATAATCAAACATAATTGATATTGGAAAATTTCCACGGTGAAATTTCTCCTGTCGTAGAATTTGCAACATAGTGCAAATATGGTCTTCCTGCTCTTCTCCATACTTAGAGAAAATCAGGTTTTCCTTGAAGAAAACACTGATGAATTTGTTTATGAGTTCATGGAAACTCGATTTATTAAGTCCATAATGCTGTTGGAGCATTTATGAGACTAAAACAGAATCATGAATCTAACATGACCGAGTCGTGTACAAATAGCAGTCATGGACATGTCCTGCTCTTTCACTCGTCACTCTTGGCAGCATGATCATGAATCCGATCTTGGAAAGGTGTTTGACACCCTAAAGTCGATTGGACATGTTGTCAATACATGGAGGAGAATAACGGTTATGGATGGTGATTTGTTTAAGTCGACGGTAGTCGACACATAATCTCATGTTACCGTCCTTCTCCTTGAAGGTTCTTCTGGAAAGTATGGGAAGGTTTTGGAATAATCGTCTGGTTATGCGTAAAAGGAACTTCAGTGGTCATGTCTTAACTGACAGCTAGAAAATTTTAGCAGTCATAGCTAACAACGCACGTGCTTGTAAAGCATAAATAATTTGTATTGATTTTCCTGATGGAAAATCAAGCTGAATGTATTCAGGAGCCTGAACATTACTGTACATAATCATGAATCGTAGCATGGTGTGTTGTTCGTAGTCCATAATTAGGATAAATTCAACTCGCGTCTGTCCGAGGTAATGCGTTAGCAGTTTGGATCTTATCATTAGGCTGAAGGAAAGACCTTCGTATACATGGAGAATACGAATGGCGTCCTTTATGGCCATGAATATATGAAATATAGGTGCAAGAAAGGAAGTATCATCGAACAATCGTGACAGATCTCACAGATATGCCGGTGCTGGTACTGAAATTCTTGTGGCCTGGTTAATACATGGCACCACAAAATGGATATACCCTTTGGAGGGTATCCTAAATTTCTTAGGGATGTTCCATAATTGGACGTGCGTCATGTGTTTTGACTCGTGTCTTGGGAAATGTAAGCATGACATGTGTCTCGACTGGTGTCTTGACATGTGTCTTCAGAAAGTATACGTGAGACATGTGTCTTGACTGATGTCTTGACATGTGTCTCCGGATGGGAAACCAATAGAACTACACATATTAGGTTATTATGCCAGAATTGGCGGATCGGTTGGACTACTGATCCTTTGTATTTCTGATCACGTCCGTGGCCGGAGCTTCGGTTGCGATTGCTAGAATAGTAGTTGTCATAATAGTGGTTACTATCGTCTTGTCTTTCAGTTCATGACGGTCATTTTCATGACTGTGATTCATGTAACTATTCAGTTGAGTGGCTGGCTGGTACCGGTTTGCACTCATATGACGTGTGACATGTAACTAAGAATTAGGGACAATGATTGATGGTAATCTTCTGGTGATGAAACATCTTCTCGTCCGACCGCTTTGATCTAACGCCTTTGTCTTCGTCTTGTAAGATCTCCAGGTTGTGAACAGCATCAACGTCTCGTAGCGTCTCTAAGATAATCAGCAGCATCAACCTTTAGTAACATCTCCAAGTTATAAGGGGCATCAGCAATCTTGTAGAATATCAGCAAGTGAAAATACGCCTGAGATGATTCAGAATTGACTAGCGAGTAATCGTGAAGTATTGCAAGTGAAATACACCTGGATTAAGGTACGTGTAATACACATGGAATACGGTACATGGAGTACACATGGAATGCACATGAAATGATCGGTATGGGGTCGATCATTTTTCATGATTTAAAGGAAATATAATCGGTTAAACGGTTAGAAAAACCATCATGATAACCTGGCAATGCCAGTATATACCTCATTCTGGTTGTATGGAGAAATGGTAACGTGTGGTTAAACGAATTACAACGATGATTTTCCTAGAAGCCTGATTAACGAAAACCAACCATGACTATCATGAAAGCAGGATTTAAATGAATTCCAACAGTGTCTTGCATGAAAGCATAAATAACAAATGAAATGTAAGACATAATCAACATGAAGACGAAATCATCATGAAGAAACATGAAGGAGTATATAACAGAATCAGCATGATACTGAAGTTAACCATGATAGTTTGAAAACATACTTGACATAAAACATAGTAACTTATGAGGGGACATGAAAAAAATTTATGCCAATAAATCATGAGAAAAATTTTATGCATGAAAACAGTGCATGAATGCATGATGCAGTTTATAAAAACCTTTATATGCGCGAGGGGACGCCTATGGGCTGGTACCAAAGTTAAAAGTTTTGGTAAAAGCACATGCGACTAAATAGGGCCGGTCCTGTACCAACCGTTACTTAGTCATAAAGCTGCGACAATGATACATGAAATAATTAACTGAAACTCAGCTATCAAAACTTAACAAAATTTTTTTTATGTGACCAATTATGAACTACTGGGGTTCAGTTCACATTAATCACAGTTCACGAGGAACATCATGCATGAAACAATGACACATAACTACATATGAATGTCGGTTGTCCATCCATATTGGTGAAACAATATCGATGAAAACATCAAGGTTAAAACATCAAGTTGCTGAAACATCATGGTCAAAACAACAATGTGCTGAAAACATCAATACGTGGAATAACAAATGTTGGCTTAGGAAGCTCCTAGTGACTACCCACTAGTCACAGGTCAAGTTTTAGAGCCTACAGGTCGAAACCTAGATCTGATACCATAATTGTAACACCCCACTTTGATAAGTAGAACGTTATGCATAATTATGGCGTGTCATCAAAGCATGCAAGGTAGTATGTAGTAAAACATACATGACCATAGGGAAAACCGGAATCAAACATCGGTTCCCAAACATAAGCCCAAAACATAATAAAGTAAAGGAAATAAGAAATGACTAAACAAGCATAGGTATATGAAGGTAAAGAAAGAAGTCTATGGCAGCTTCCATCCTATGCACGTCCTCTAAATGCTCGAGTCCTGGGTACCTGCCGTTTTAAGAACATGAAAAGAAAACGGCTGAGCATAACGCTCAGTGCACGGATATACAACATAGTATGAATGGCTGAAACATAAATAAGACTATTAGCAGTGGAAATAACCAAGTCCTGGATAACCTGACATAACATATGAAAATTGGTTTTATAGTTTGAAAAGCCTTATTTATCTTATAAAACCTGTTTTACATGTTTATCATTAGCCAATATAGGTCATGAAAATATCAACGTTCATGAATACTTGGAGGGGTGACCTCGTCCAACAATTAGAGGGGCTGCCTCTAATTACTATAACTGTTTGGGTAGGAGGGATCAGCTCCTTGTGAAGGATGCAAGGCACACACCACATTCACCTGAATAATCTACTGAAAACATATAAACTAGGATGTACCCATACACCCCACATGATAACTATAATAATATGTCCAAAAGCTGAAGGAACGCCACGAGCTATCACTCCGTCGTGGTGGAGTCATAACACCGGTGCCTCTAGTGTTATGGTTATGGTACCTCTATAACTAGGTGAAACTGGTCATGCATGTATATGGATTTAGGTATCTAATTAAACATAAGTAATTCAAAAACATATAAAACATATATTGGGAAAACAGTTGGCTGTATACAGGGAATCCTAATAAGGAAGAATGTCCATACTGAATGGACGGAGAATCCGTACCTTAAGTCCAGTGAACGAAGAAGACGAACGGAAGAGAGTCCTACTTTGCTCTCACTAATGCTACATACATAGGATATATGTATAAGTATTCTGATTACTGAGTACGTAAGTGGTTTTATATCATGTTTTAGCTTGTTTTATATGTTCATGTCTTGTTGTACTAATCTTAACGTTATACTGTGTTTATCGTGTATTCTATATATTCTGATTAAGTATTAGTTGTATTTCTTGTATTATTATACTTGTTGTGTAATAATAAGTAACTTCTAAAAATAGCAGGTTTCCTAAAATAGAAAGTTTCCAAAAATAGAAAGTTTCCAAAAATAGATTTACTGCTTAAAATAGATAAGTTTCTATAAATAGAAAGTTTCCATAAATAGATTAGCTGCTTAAAATAAATAAATTTCTAAAAATAGAAAGTTCCCATAATTAGAAATAAGCTGGATTATTAAGCTAATAAAATAAGCTTAATTTTTACTGATTAATATTCTAAGTCATGTGATTAAATAGTATAGTTTATTAATTAATATATGTAAATTAAATAAACTATATGTTATGATTTAATTAAATATAAGCATGATTTAATTAAATTAAAGTTTATAAAATACTTAGGTTAAAACATGTATTAATATTGTATTAACATAACCTAAGTCATGGTTATTAATCAATTATATTTCATGTTTAATAATTAATTAATATTATTGTGTAAAATAAATAATTAAATACTTAGGTTAAAATCATGTATTATTAATAATAGTAAACCTAAGTCCATGTTTTAATTAAATTAATTATATCATGCCAAGTTAATTTAATTAACCTGTAAAATTATATACTTTTAAAATTAAATGAACTTGTAAAAATAATCATGGATCAAACCGTGTGTTATTAATTTATTAAAACGTGTCGTGAACCGAACCCGTGAAAACCGTGAACCAAACACCCCTAAAAACAGTGGCAAACCGGCGTGAACCGGTTGCCCCTGTTTATGTAAAGATGCCACCGGCTGAAGCCGGTGGTTCCTTCATCTCGGCTAGCCGCTGACCACCAGGTTCCCACCGGCAGTAGCCGGTGGTTCCCTCTGCCTTCCTACGGTTCCCCCTACTTTCCTAAAATAGCCACCAGCTTAAGCCGGTGGTTGGGCCTGTGTTGCTGCCGAGACCAAACCAACCACAAGACACCCCTGATGCACGTCGGGGTGTCTTGTCCCTGTTGTAGACCGAGCCAAACACCACCAAGACCTAGGTCTTGGTTGGTGGTGAGAACCAAAGCGACGCCGAGAGTCTTGGGAATCTCGGTTCGTGTGGCGGCTGGAACCAACAAACCCGAAAACACCCTAATTAAATTGCCCACCATGATTTTACATGTTTTAGTTCATGTTTTAATTAACTCCATGTTGATATATTCATAAAAGCATAAAAAAGGAAATAAAAGAATGGTTTTCGGTTACCCAAAACATGTTGAATGGATAAATCTTGATCTCACGAACACACTCCTAATAAAAATTATAAATCGAAACCCGTCCTGCTTTTGGTTGCTGCTGGCGGCATAAAGAGAACATCACATTCTCCTTTTGGGTACTGCTGGCGGCATAAAGAGAACATCACGTTCTCCTTTTGGGTTTTCTAGGGTTTTTGCTTTGTTTTGAAAATGTGATAATGAAAATGTAATGATTTACCTTCGTAACATATTTTTGTGAAGTGGGTTGGGCCATAAGGCCCGTTTCCTGTCATTGTGTCCGCGGTAGGTGGGGCCCACAAGGGAAACCCGAACCTTTTCATGCTTAATAATTACGTGTTCGTACGTTTGTAATTACGTTACATTATTATAATTTATTCGTGTTATTATAAATACTTATACGTAATCGTGATAATAATATACGTAAATACATATTTATGTGTTCGTGATTCTTACGTTCATGATTTCATGTTCGTGATTATAATTATTACTTATAATAATTATCTTGTATTAATACATACTTAATACTTATCGTGTAATAGCACGTACGTAATTCTTGTAATTAATATTCCTGACATGTGTTCATGTTATATAAGGAAAGTTGTAATCTTGTACGTACGATCATAAGTGTACTGTTCATGGTAAAAGCATGCGGGTTTTACATCTGTAGAATGCCTTTATGCAAATTTTCTCTCAGAAATTGAGCCTACAAAGGTTTCTGAAGCACTCACACACCCTGGATGGGTGGATGCAATGCAAGAGGAACTCAATCAATTTGAAAGAAACAAAGTCTGTAAATTGGTTCCTCTTCCATATGGTAAATCAACCACTGGCACTAAATGGGTTTACAAGCTCAAAAGAGATGAAACCAATGCAGTGACCAAAAATAAAGCTAGGCTGGTGGCTCAAGGATTCAATCAAGAGCCTGGTGTTGATTTTGATCAAACCTTTGTTCCAGTTGCACGTATGGAAGCCATACAAATCTTCCTTACATATGCCACTTACATGAACTTCATAATCTACCAAATGGATGTCAAAAGTGCATTCCTAAATGGTGACGTAAAAGAAGATGTTTATGTTACCCAGCCTCCTGGCTTTGAAAGTAGTAAATACCCAAATCATGTTTACAAGCTTTACAAAGCTTTGTAAGGACGGAAGCAAGCTCCAAGAGCATGGTATGAAACTCCCTCAACTTTTCTCATTGAACATAAATTTGTCAGAAGAAAAATAGATAGCACCTTGTTCATCTATAAATCTAAAACTGACACCATTCTGGTACAAATTTATGTGGATGACATAATCTTTGGTTCTACAAGCTTGAAACTTTGCAAACAATTTGCCAAGCTTATGACCAGCAAGTTTGAGATGAGTATGATGGGAGAACTCACATACTTCCTTGGTCTTCAGATTAAACAATCTGACCAAGGCATCTCCATCAATCAAGAAAAATATGTCAAGGATCTGTTGAAGAAGTATGATATCAATTGTGCTTCAGTGAAGAATCCAATGGTACCCCCTAACAACTTAGGACCTGATCTTACTGGACAATCAGTCAATGAGACTCAGTATAGAGGTATGATTGGGTCACTCATGTACGTAACTACAAGCAGACCTGACATTCAATTCCCTACATGCCTTTGTGCAAGATACCAACCAGATCTAAAGGAATCATAACTACTGATGTTAAGAGAATCTTCAGATACCTAAAAGGTACACCAAGTCTAGGTCTTTGGTACCCCAAATTCTCAGGTTTTGATCTAAAGGGGTACTCAGATTCTGACTATGCTGGTTGTAATTTGGAAAGAAAAAGCACTTCTTGGGCCTGCCAATTGCTAGGTGGCAAACTTGTGTGTTGGAGTGCTAAAAAGCAGCAAACAATTGCCATGTCTTCAGCAGAAGCTGAATATGTGGCAGCTGCTGGATGTTGTGCCAATGTTCTTTGGATGAAAAGCCAACTGGATGATTATGACATAAAATATGAAAAGGTACCAATCTTTTGTGATAACACTAGTGCTATTGCAATATCCAATAATCTAGTCCTCCACTCAAGAACAAAACACATTAATATCAGATATCACTTTACCAGAGATCACATTGTGAAAGCGTACATTAAATTACATTTCATCCTCACTCAATACCGATTGGCTGATATCTTCACCAAACCATTGGATTAACCAACTTTCAAAAGATTGATAATGGAGCTTGGTATGCTGAACATTGATGATACAAAACCTGAACCTTCAACATTCATTGAAGAAGCCTGAAGGTTCAACATTTCATAAAAGAATTTGATTAATGTTAAGTAGCATTTTCTGAGTAAAGGAGTGTGCAATGTCATGTGTCAATTTCACTCTATGTGATTGTGTATATGATGTTTTGTCGCCTTATTTGATTCACTGAAGCTGAACAAATAATCACCAGTCATCAAAAGATTCCTTCAGCAATGCTGAACAAATTTTAATACAACTGAGTAGCTAGGCCAGAGTAGAGGAGCGTGCAATGTCATATGTCTTGTTCACTTATGTGAACATGTATATGGGGTTTTGTCGCCTCATCTGACGCACTAAAGCTCACAAGTGTTGCCATCAGCTTCAGCATATCTGAGCAACAACATTTAAAACTCATCAATCATGTGATTCAAAAGAGTTAATGGCATTAATTTTCTTGTGAATAAAACAAACATTCTTTCAAAAAGGTGTCATTTGTTAATTAAGGAAATTTCAAACGTCTCCATCCACAGTCAACAACTTCCTGACACATGGGGCGTTTCACTGTTCAAAGCAACAGAAAATCATACCTTTTTGCAGAACATTAATGAGAAAGTTTGTGCCAAATGTTCAAAAGAAACCCTAAAAGATTTATAACTTTTTCAAATGGTTTTAAAAACTTTTTACAAATCAGTTAAAGTTTTTATATAATCCCTAACAATTGGATTTCATTCCATACTTACAAATCTTTTCATCCATAAAACACACACAACCTTTCTCTCTTTCAAAGCACACATAGAAACATAAATGGCTGAATCATCTTCCACCCCCAAGATCACCAAAATCACTCTTAAACCACCACTCATGTTAACTATCCCATTGATAACATCTTCTTCAAACCAAACAACATCACCTTGCTTAAACCTGAATCCATTAAGTCTGTTCCTGGGGAACAAGTTTTGACTTATCTAACCAAAAGTGTTTTAAGGTATGCTTTATTTGAGGATCCTGGTATGATGTTTCAAAATGTGCTAAAAGAATTTTGGTTTATAGCAGAGGCTTCTAACAACAAGAAGTCCTTTGAGTTTGATTCTACCACAATGGGGATTCATGGTAGATTTGGGTTAAAATCATTTAGAAAAGTTTTGGGGTTAGATTATTTGGAAAACCCTAATGAGTATGAAGCAGTACCTGATGATTTTATGGTTGTTAAAAATTTCTTTAAAGAAATTGGGTATATGAAGAAATTTCTGAAAAAATGGGGGTTAAAAATGAGTGCTGTGCCACCAAGATGGAAATTACTGATGACCATACTCATCGAATGTTTGGGGGGGGGGGGGGGGGGGGGGAGAAACTAGAGGTCTTGACCAGATCAACCAAAAATATGCTATCATTTTATACTGTCTGGCCAAGGGGGTCAAAGCTGATTTTGGGAGGATTATTTTTTAAGATCTCCATGTGAAGCTGGAGAAAAAGACTAGAGAGAAAAACGTTGTGTACACCAGATTTCTGTCTCTGCTTTTTGCTGACCATCTTGGAAATGATTTTTCAAAAATAACTGGAGAGCCACTAATTTTTAAGCCCTTTGATCTTACTCGCTGGAACATTCCAGTCAGCACCATTGATCCTCCTCTTACACAACCCATGTTGGACATCTGCTCAGCAGATGGTCCAGTAGTGTACAAAGCTCCCAAAGACACTTCTCCAACTAGAGAAGGGGTCTACAAGGCAAAAAGCTTGGAGCTTCATCTGGACCTTGTCAGAAGAAAATGTCAATTAATACCAAGAAGGTTAGACGTGGGTCCAGAAAGAGGAAACCCCTCACACAATCTTCCTCAAAGAAGATTGATGATGATTCCCAATGCCATCCTTTGAAGAAGACCAAGTCCCTGGCCGAGGACAAGAACCCCAGCCAGCCATCACCTTCTGTCTCTACTGGAGGAGATATGCATAAAGAGGCCCAGCAAGCAACCCATCTCTCAACTTCTTTACGACAGAAGGGTGAAGATAGAGCTCACCTCAGCTCAGTAATGTGGAGTCAGCATTGGTAAGTAATTTCATTCTTAATATAAGTCATACTTCATTACCAATTTCTATCACTTGTCACTCTGAGTCTGCATTAGGGAATGATGTGTCAACAAATCCAACAGCTGATGCTGACCCTGGCCTATCTGTTTCTAATGATGTAGCTCCCCCACAACAGGGTTCTACTAAAGGAACCAAAAACATTATCATTGATCTAAATTTATCAGGGACTCTTTCTCAGGATCCATCAGGTCAAACCAACCCTGGTGGTGAAGGGCTTGAAACTGATCCACACACTCATGCTGATGCTCCAAAGTGTTGGGAATAAATTAAGGCCAGATCATTTGAACGCTGACAAGAACAACTCAAGCGTTGACAAGAGCAAAGTGAGCGCTGATAGCATAAGCGTTGACAAGTTAAAGTCAAGCGTTGACAGATTGAAGACAAGCACTGATGGAAGATGTGAGCTACATGTTTATTATATTCTAGAATACTTCTAGTAAGGATAGAGACGACAATGTATTTTCTATGTTTATCTTTACCTAGAATAGTTGATTCGTAGCTTATTGTACAAGACTTCTTGTTCTATAAAAGAAGATCTTTTAGGTTAATGTTTAATATAAGTTTTCATAAGTATTCGCAAGTTAAACCTTTCATTGTAATCAAGTACGATCATTCTAATACAAGTGAAAGTTTGTTTAACATCTTTGTGTTTTAGATCAAGTGTTAATTCCGCATAACACTTTGTTACTTTATTCATAAGCAAAGGTTTCTCTACGTGTAGTACTTGATCTAATCTCGTATACACAAAGCTTAATCGATCTAAGTTTGGGATCAACAAGTGGTATCAGAGCTTGTTGAGAAACTTTTGATCTTTAAGTAACGCAAGAACCCTAAAACACCAAAAACCCTAAAAACCCTAAAATTCTCAAAACCCTAAAAACACCATGTCTGGCACAGATCAACCTGCTGCTTTGCTACAAAACAACTCCTCAAACCCTAGCATCAAAATTCCCATGTTTGATGCCAGAAACTTTGAGCTTTGGAAGTCAAATTTTGAGCAATATATAGCTATTCATGACTACACTCTTTGGGAGATTGTCGAATATGGGAACACATTCGACAAAGCAGCAAAGATTGCTGCTGCAATTGCCACAAGGACAGCTGTTTCTAATTGTCCTGAAGCTGATAAGAAGGAAAAGCCTGGAGATGGGAGAGTTGTAGCTGTTGAAGATATAGCCAAGAAGAGGGTGGACATGAAAATCTTGAACATCATGAAACACGCCCTAGGTCATGAGAATCAGCACAAGTACAAACGCTTTGAGTCTGCAAAAGAGCTTTGGGAAGCTCTTGAAGTAGCACATGGTGGCAATGCTGACACAAAAGAAGAAAAGAAGAAGCAACTCTTGCATGAGTATGCTGTCTTTAAAGCTCAACCTAATGAAAATCTCAGCAGTGTGAGAAGTAGACTTCTTGACATCACAAGTCAACTTTCCTTCATGGGAACACAGATTGATGACCCTGAATTGAATGCCACTTTTCTCAAAAGCCTTGGTGATGTATGGAAGATTGAGACAAGATCCATTCTTGTCAATAATACCCACAAGACCTCCAGGTTTGATGACATCTTCAACAAACTAAGACTGTTGGAGAATGAATGGCAATTGGATAGTGATTATAAATCTTCCAGTAGCAACATGGCCTTCTTCTCACAAAGTGAAGGCCAATTTGATTCCATGAACTTCTATGGACATTCAGCCACTGGATCTCAATGTGTCAACGCTGGATCTCAGTCTGTCAGCGCTGGATCATATCCTGTCAACGCTTTATACTCAAGCGCTGACACACACAATCATGGCGCTGATAGAATTAAGCCTGCTGGTTTTGATCTAGATACTGTGTGTGCATTCATTGCTTCTTTGCCTAGTGATTCAAGGATTACATATGAAGATCTTGAGCAGATAAGTGATGAACAATTGGAAGAGATGGACATCAAGTAGACTATGGCTCTTGTAAGTTTAAGGGCAAACAGGTTTAATAAAAGGTTCAAGAAGAAGATGACCTTTAATGCTAAGGATGTTGCTGGCTTTGACAAGTCCAAGGTTGAGTGCTACAACTGTCATAGGATGGGGCACTTCATGAGGGAATGTAGATCTCCAAGAAGATCTGATGCTGGTAAGCCTTCAAGCCAAATGATTAAGAGCCCAGATCCCAAGGCCATGGTTGCTGTTCAACAAATTGATGGTGTTGGAGAATGGGACTAGAGCTGGATGGCCAAGGATGAGGAAGAGGACAGAGCTTTGGTTGCTGAAGTTAAAGAAGAGCATGTTGAATATGCTCTCATGGCACACTCCTCCTCTTCATCAGATAATGAGGTATATGATGATGCTTTCTGTTCTAAGGGTTGTCGTTTAAATACTGAAAAACTAAATCAAGAGATAGTAAAATTATTAGATGAGGCAAGTACTGAAAGATGCAAAGTATCTAATTATCAAATTGCTCTTACCCAAACAGAAAAGACAGTAGCTGAGTATAAGAAAATGGAGTTTGATTTAAAGGATCAAATAAATATCTTAAAACATGAGTTACATCAGAGTAAAGATGTTCAAGATATAGTAAATAGGGTTAATCTTGATTTGATAGCTCAGTTAGAGGAGGCTAACAAAAATAAAGATAATGTGAGTCTTAAAATCCAGAGATTTGATAAGGCCACACAATCCCTAGGAGAGTGTGTTAGTAAACAAAGAGACTCTAAGGATATGAGTGGGATTGGGATGAATAATTATACTGGTGTTCCACCACCAGCTGGGGATTTCTATGGTGTCCAATCAAAGGACTTATCTTGGACTGGCTTGCCAGAATGCCAAGAGGAGGAATTCATTCCTCCACCTAGAGTGACTTCCCCAGTTGAGGAATACAAGCAAAAACTGACTGACCTAGATGAGTGGAAGAAAGCTAACCACACCTTGTTTGTTAAGGGAGGGTTGTTGTGTGAAAGTCCAAATGAGCCCACACCAAACATGATACCAATTGTGGAGTCCAATGATCCTAAACCTATTAAGATCACACACCCTACCACTGGCAAAACTGTTGACCTTGGCCCACAAAATGTTAGAAAACCTAGTGTTAAGTATGCAGAGATGTATAGAAATACTAGGTCACCAAAAAGCCAAGTTAGTGATCATGGAACAGGCTTCTTTGCTTCTAGACCTAAGACTATGTCTAGAAAAGCTTGTTACACATGTGGTAGCTTCTCACATTTGGCATACAATTGTGTCAATGCTTCCAATGTCAACGCTGATAGGAGCCATTTCAGCGCTGACAAAAGTCAACATAGGTCAAACATTGTCAGACCCAATACCTTTGTGAACAAAAGTTCACAAGTTGTTAGACCAGCCCCATTCTTTTCTAGAGGGTCTAACACACAAGGCCTAAGACCTTTTCAAAAGTCAAACACTTGGTCCAATAGGCAATGGGTTCCTGTAGCAAACCCTAGGTTCAACGCTGATAAAGGCAATCGGGGCGTTGACAAGAGCAATTTCAGCGCTGACAGACACATTACCAAACCTAGGTATTTGCAACCACAGGGAAATAGGTCTAAAGCTTCTACTAGCTTAACATGGAGACAAAAACAAGACCAAAACCCTAATTCTACTGGTATTTCTATGACATGCAACAGGTTTCATTATATATCAAAGGCATTGTCAACACCAATTGGGGTTAACTGGGAATTTCATTCAAACAGGGATGAAAATGGGGTTGTTATGAGAACCAAGTCTGTTCTTGTTGAACAACCAAATGAATCCAAGTCTTTCAAGGCTTGGGTTCCCAAAGAAAACTAATGTGTTTTCTTTATGTGCAGGGCATTCAGAAGAAGATCAATGATTATGGATACTGGGATAGTGGATGCTCAAGGCACATGACAGGGAAGGAAGACTATCTGACTAATTTCTCTCCTATTCAAGATGGTGATAAGGTATACTTTGGAGGGGGCTATGGCACTATCACTGGAAAAGGAACCCTTGTCACCAACAATCTACGATTTGAGAATGTCTTCCTGGTAAAAGAACTGGATTATAATTTGTTTAGTGTATCACAAGTATGTGATAACAAAAATAAGGTTCTTTTCACAGATACTGAGTGCTTGGTGTTAAGCAAAGATTATAAGCTCCCTGAGGAGAAATACATAGATTTTAGAACACCAAGGCATAAAGACATATATAATGTGAATCTTAATGGAATTAAGATAAATAATAAAATGTCATGTCTGTATGCTAAAGCCTCAGTAGATGAAAGTAATCTTTGGCACAGGAGATTAGGGCACATAAACTTTAAGAATATCAATAGACTTGTGAGGCTTGGTTTAGTTGATGGTTTGCCTGAAAAGGCTTTCCACAATGACCACACTTGTGTTGCATGTCTTAAAGGCAAGCAGCATAAGGTCTCATTCAGGTCTAAACAGGTGCACTCTAGTTCTAAACCACTTCACTTATTGCATATGGACCTCTTTGGTCCAACTAATATAGAAAGTCTGAAGGGTAAATCATATTGTTTTGTTATCACTGATGATTATTCCAGGTTTACATGGACTTTCTTTTTAGCCAAGAAAAGTGAAACTGCCCAAAGTCTGATTAATTTCATTACCCAAATTGAAAAGAAGAATGGTAATGAGGTCAAAATTATTAGAAGTGACAATGGGGGTGAGTTTAGAAATCAGTTGTTAGATGATTTTTGTGCCAAGAAAGGGATTACTAGGCAATTTAGCATATCTAGAACCCCACAGCAAAATGGGGTTGCTGAAAGGAAGAATAGAACCCTTATTGAAGCAGCCAGAACCATGTTGGCTGATGCCCACTTTCCTATAGCCTTTTGGGCTGAAGCTGTTAACACAGCTTGTTATGTTCAAAATAGGGCATTGGTCAACAAAATACATAATAAGACACCTTATGAATTACTTTGGGGAAGGAAGCCAAATATTGGCTTTCTCAAGCCTTTTGGTTGTCATGTAGTTGTTTTAGAAACTAGTGAGGCCCTAGGTAAATTTGATTCAAAAGGTGATGAAGGCTACTTCATGGGTTATTCAGTGCAGAGCAAAGGATATAGGGTTTACATTAAAAAGGAAAAACGTATACTTGAAAAGGTACATGTTAGGTTTTTAGAAAGTAAACCTAGTGATCCTGAAAATGGTCCAAATTGGTTGTTTGACTTAGAACCTTTATCTAGAGCTTTAAATTATATGCCTGTTACTGATCCAGACATTGTGAAGGTAACTTCAAGTGTTTTGGAAAAGAGAATTGGTAATGTTTCAGGTATACAGGTTGCTAAGGAGGATGGACCACCAGCAGTTAAATCATCTCCCACACAAGAATATGTTACACTTCCTATATGGACAGATGAGTATTATGCTGCTGCTGCTGCTGCTAGAAAAGATAATGGTGGTTTACAAATACCACCAAATACAAACATGCATACTTCTTCAGGCGCTGACAAAGGGAAATCAAGCGCTGACAAGAGCAATTCAGACGCTGATGGATCAGACGCTGACACAACCAGTTCAAGCGTTGTTAGCCCAAACGCTGACAAACAAGGATCAGTCTTTGACAACACCTTTGCACATCTTTTCTCTTCCCATTTTGAACAAGGTGGACCTTCTAATGTCCATGAAGAGATTTCTGTTGATCAAAGAGAGTCTGATGAAGAAGATATTGGCAACATGGAGCGTGAAGTTGAGGACACCAGACTTTTTGAAGGAGGAGTTCTCACTTCCACAGCAAAGGATCACCCCACATCTCAGATCATTGGTGATGTTATGGCTCCAGTTCAGACAAGAAGATCTGATATGAGCTTAAACTCATATCCTTTTATCAACAAATAACCCTAAAACATGAAGCAAAATACCCATTTATCTTGTAAAAAGCAGTGTTATGTGGTATGTTTGTGTTTGTGTGTACTTTTGTAGGTAAAAGGATATAATTTCAAGCAAACAAGGAAAAACCAAGCTCAAATGGATGAAAAAGACAAAAGAGGATCAAAAGTGACAAGACTTTGAAGTTCAAGGACCTATCTTGACAAGTTATGAAAGTTGAAGGACTTAAAGTGCAAATAATTAAAAGTCAAGATTCAAGTCAAACCTGGTCAAACTATCAAGTCAACTCAGTCAAAGGACCATTTTGTACAAATTATGGAAGTTAAAGGACCAAAAATGTCAAAGGAATGAAGATACTAGCTTGAAATGGGAATCTGCCAAGTACAAGGGCTTGTTTTGCCAACATTGGAAAGTTATGCAAAGATTAATCCAAGTGAAAAGAGTTAAACCAATGGGAGAGGAGAATTCACTTCACACGGATCAAGCATTAAATACCCATTAACAGCCGCCACATTTATTACCATATCCAAACAGTGTAATCCGTGTGCAACATTTTAAACCAATCAGAAGGCGCCACGTGTCCATCTTCTTCAAAGAAAATATTTCCAAGATCGGGTTTTTGATTGAAGCCGTTTCATGAGAAGATCAAAACATCAATTTTGCTCGTTTTGAAGAGAAGAATTCAATGGTGCTATCCAATTAACAAGTTATCCACTCAATCAAAAACACCCAAATTAGTTCATCACCTTCAAAGAGCAAATGCAGAATACTTCCACGTGGCAAGTTGTTATTGGTTCTGCTACGTCACAAACCCCAACAGAATCTCCTCTCATGCCTATAAATAGCTAGGATGTACCTCATTTCGTATGGTAGCTTAAATTTGTAAAACACCTAGTTTAATCTTTCCTTTCCATTTTTCCCTCACTTTTCCCCTAACTACTCAAGAGTCTGACAAACTCTTGAGTCAGTTAGTTAGTTAGTAGCTTGTAACAACCTTTATAACAGAATTCCTTCAATAAATTTCAAATTTCCTTTTTCCCGCCAAAAGTGTTCTTATCATTCAAGTTCATTACCTGCTATTGTGTGATCATATTGTGGCTGTTTGATGTTTGTTATGATCATACATTGATCATAACTGACATTGGTGAAAGATTTGTAGCTGTTTGTTCAGAATTCAGTTCATTCCTAGTTCTTTTGGAGATTTCATGGCAGTTTGATGATTTGCAGTTGATTGTTGATTGATTTGAGTTGATTACTAGTGATAGGTGGTGGTATCACTAGTGCAAGAGAGCTCAGCGCTCCTCTTCTTCCCAAAGGACTTCTACAATAGGTTTCATAGCTCTTGTTTTAAGTTCCTCTAAACAGTCAATTGCATGCTCAATTTCCTAGTTTAATCTTGATGGCTGCCTGTTTTACTTGATAAATAGTTGTTGTTTGATTGATTTTAGTTCATTTGTAGTTTCTTCTTGCCTACTTGTTCATTGATTTGAGATTCATTTGTAGTTTCTGCCTTATCTCAGTCACATTTTAGCTTTGCACCTTAATTGAGTTCTAGTTGAGATAATTGCTTGTTTTCAGTTTCAATAGCTTTCATATTGTCTACTTAAACTAGTCTGTTAAAGCTTTTGAATCAGTTTAAACCATTACTCAATAAGTCTTTGTAAAAGTTTGATCAAATCAGATAAAGGAGTGTTTGGTAGTAGCTTTTAAGTGGTTTTCAAGTGTTAAGATTTGGTGTTTAGGAGTTCATTTCTAGTCATTAGGTGTTAACAAGTAGTTCTAGGTGATTTGCAAGTAAAAATAACAGTCAAACAGGCAATTGGCTAACAAATAGTTTGGGTCATTCTTATTTCAGCTTAAGTTTAGTAAACTTGTTACTTTCAATTGCTGAATTCTCTTTCATTCCTTGATGAAATTTGCTCAAACTTGTTTCCAGACTTAATTTATATCATAAACTTTCAGTTTCTAAAAGGAAAATCTACAGTTTTAGGTAACAAGCTAGAAATAAGCTTTTTAGTCAAGGTCTGAGCAAATGCTATTCTCTGAGATAAATTGATGACTGATTTCTTGGTTCTCTTAATCCTTTTCATAAAACTTATGATTTTCTTTCACTAATCCATTTAGAAAGTGTTGAATATCAAGATTTGAAGTTTTGAGCTTTTTCATAAAAATTGGTCAAACCTGGTCAACAAAAGCTCAAAAGAGCTTATTTCGGATTTCTCATTCATTTCTGGATGAAAATGGTTCTAGTTTGATTTCCCGTTCTTGTAATCAAGTACTTAATCAGTTTAATCACAAAAATCAGGTTGTGACTGATTGAAATAAGCTGTAGCTTATTTTGTGCTTATTAATAAGCACTCAATTGCTTATTTTGGGCTTTTAGCTTAATTCCTCAGACACACATAGCTTAAATTGAATTTTAAGAGTTTTGCAAGTGGTTTCAGCTTATTTGGTTGAGTAATAAGCTCAAACGAGCTTATTCTTCATATTGTCCCGTTTTTAGTTAAAAGTTTAGTTTAATTGCACTTTAGTCCCTTCATTTCATTCAGTTTGGTAAACTTGGCTAAATTTCCTAGTTTTTAGGGTTTGCATATTTTTAGTCCCTGGACTTTGTGATTTGTTACATTTCAGTTATCAAGTTTGTTAGTTTGTTACTATTTGGTTAGTTTGTTAAAGTTTTTACATAATTGGTCCTTTTAGTTAACTGTTTTGCATTAGTAGTCCTTATAACTTTTAGAATTTATATTTCAAGCATTTACATTTCATAGAAATTACATTTTCAGTCCTTTTAGTTTCAAGTTTTGCATTTTATATTTTACTTGAATAAAATTTGGTATTTGCAACTTGTTTTACGTATAAGTAGGTTTATATTTTTCATTTTTAAATAGTATTGTTTGAATTAGCAATAGATTACCAAGCAAGCTTGAACAACCAAGAACAATTATAAATCTGATATTGGTTGGACTTTCTATTAGTTAATTCTTGATGTGGGAAATCTCCTTGAAAAGGATGCTCAAGTCTACTCAAATGATCCGCCGCTAAATTCTCGGCCCCTTTTTTATCACGAATCTCTATCTTAAACTCTTGAAGCAACAAAACCCATCTCAAAAGCCTAGGCTTAGCATCTTGTTTTGTCATAAGATACTTGAGAGCGGAATGATCCGTATACACTATGGTCTTGGAAAGCACAAGGTATGGTCTAAACTTCTCAAAAGCATATACTATAGCAAGCAACTCTTTTTCCGTGGTAGTGTAATGAAGTTGTGCACCGGTCATGGTTTTACTCGCATAGTGTATAGGTTAAAAATGCTTATTAACTCTTTGTCCTAAGACGGCCCCCACCGCATAATCACTAGCGTCACACATAAGCTCAAAAGGTAATTCCCAATTTGGAGAAACCAAAACGGGAGCCTTTGTCAATTTTTCCTTAAGTGTCTCAAAATATTCTAAACAAGCTTGGTCAAAAATGAAAGGAGCCTCTTTCTCCAAGAGATGAGTCATCGGTCTAGCTATCTTAGAGAAATCTTGTATAAAGCGCCTATAAAAGCCCGCATGACCTAAGAAACTCCTCACACCTTTAACCGAGGTGGGTGGGGGAAGCTTAGCAATCACATCAATTTTAGCTCGATCAACTTCTAATCCTTTATTGGATATCTTGTGTCCTAAAACAATCCCCTCTTTAACCATAAAGTGACATTTCTCCCAATTAAGCACCAAACGTGTTTCCTCACAACGCTTAAGCATTCTCTCAAGATTAGTGAGACAAGAGCTAAAGGAGTTCCCAAATACGGAAAAGTCATCCATAAAAACCTCCATGGTTTGCTCTATCATATCATGGAAAATTGCCATCATGCACCTTTGAAACGTCCCCGGTGCATTACATAGGCCAAAAGGCATCCTCTTGTAAGCAAATGTACCGTATGGACAAGTGAATGTGGTCTTTTCTTGATCCTTAGGGTCAATGGGTATTTGAAAATAACCCGAAAAACCATCAAGAAAACAATAGTACTCATTTCCCGCTAAGCGTTCAAGCATTTGATCCATAAAGGGAAGCGGGAAATGGTCTTTCCTAGTTGCCTCATTGAGTTTTCTATAGTCAATGCAAACTCTCCAACCGGTTACAAGTCTCGTAGGAATAAGCTCATTGTTCTCATTAGGCACCACAGTGATTCCACCCTTCTTTGGAACACAATGAACCGGGCTAACCCATGAAGAGTCGGAAATGGGGTAAATCATACCCGCATCTAAGAGTTTAATCACTTCCTTCTTAATAACCTCATGAATTTTTGGGTTAACTCTCCTTTGGTTTTGAATGGCGGGTTTATAATCATCTTCCATAAGGATTTTGTGAGTACAAAAATGTGGATCAATTCCCCTTATGTCGGATATTTTCCATGCTAAGGCTTTCTTGTGTTTCTTAAGGACTTCAATAAGTTGTTCCTTCTCATCCTCTTTCAATTCCTTAGCAATAATCACCGGTAATTGGTCTTTTCCTTCTAAGAAAGCATATTCTAAGTGGGATGGAAGTTCCTTAAGTTCAATGGGAGGTTGACTCTCTATGGAAGGTTTTACTATGGAAGGTTCTTCAATGATAATCTCTTGTGGAATAGGAGAAGGAATAGGGTCCTCATTGAGCAACTTTTGGATTGTAAGAATATCTTCTTCCCAATTAATGGGAGAATCATCATCACCAAGAAAGTTGGACTCAAATTCCTCCAAGAGGAAATCACTCTCTCCAAAAGGTGTTAAAGAGGGAGCAATTGAGGCCACGGTTTCAACATGTGGAATCTCATCACTAGCATTCTTACAAGCATCATGAAAGTGTTCATTACACACTTCATCTAGTACATCCACAATATTAATAGTCTCACAAGGTCTAGACTCCTTAACCTCTTTTCTATCACAAACTTTCCCTAACTTAAACACCACTTTCTCATCCTCTACTCTCATAATTAATTCTCCTTCCGCCACATCTATCAAGGTACGACCCCTTCTCAAAAACGGTCTACCAACAATCAAAGGCACTCTAGGATCCATGTCATAATCGACCACTACAAAGTCGGCCGGAAAGGTAAACTTATCCACACCTACAAACACATCTTCCGCTATACCTACGGGGTGAGCTATGGTTCGGTTGGCTAGTTCAAGAGTCATCCTAGTGGGAGTGAGCTCGGGAAGAGATAGTTGTTTCCAAACCGATAAAGGCATGAGATTTATGCTTGCCCCTAAATCCGCCAAAGCCATGCAATTTTCAACACCGGGAAAATTACAAGGTATCAAGAAGCGCCCCGGATCTCCAAGTTTTGTTGGTAAGGTTTTAAGTAACACCGCGGAACAATTTTCATTAAGTGATGTGTTGGGCAAATCAACCAATTTTTCTTTGTTTGAGAGCAAATCCTTGAACATCTTAGAAAATTTGGCATATAAGCAAGAGCTTCCGCAAAGGATATGTTGATATTGAGTTGCTTGAACATCCTTAAGAAATTGGAGACTTGTATGTCATCTTTGTTCTTTAACTTGTCCTTTTTCAACCTTGAAGGGTATGGAAGAGTAGGTTTGGGTGTAGGTGGAATAGGTGTTGTAGTGGAAGATTTGTCTTTGTTAGCCTCTTCATTGGGAAGTGTGGAAGGTAAAGGAGAAGTATGAGGTAGTTGAGGAGGTGTGTTTGAGTGAATAGGAGCACTTTGAGGAGGTGGAGTAGAAGTAGAAGGCTTATCACAAGTAGGAGCACAAGTGGGTTGAACAATAGTAGGTTTAGGAGGTGAAGGATCCTTTGTTGTTGTACCACTCCTTGTTGTAATAGCATTAACATTGGCCCTAGGGTTTGTTTGTGTGTTGGAAGGTAAAGCCCCTTGTGGTCTTTGATTTAATACCACTAAAACCTTATTAAATTGTTCCTCCATTGTACGTTTCACTTGGTCATTCATTCTCTTCTCAATTTCACGCATTTTCTTGTCAACATACTCTTGAGTCTCTTGCATCCCATATCCTTGAGTTTGATTTTGAGGGTAAGCTTGATTTGGTATTGGAGCATATGCTTGATTGGGAATAAATGGAAGTGGTTGATTAAATCCTTGTTGTGGTGGATAAAAGGTATTAGCTTGAGGTTGAAATTGATTGGGTGCCTTGTAATTATTTCCTTGGTATGGTTGTCTTTGCCCTTGATTCCTTGCTAAAATTTGAGGAGGATTTTGTGGAATTTGGGTGGGTGGTTGGGGTGGGAAGCCGGGTGGAGTAAGGTAATTTTGGGATTTGTAAGAAAGGTTATTTGGATTGATGTTAGGCTTGAAGTGTTCACGGTGTTCCTCGTGGTAAGCAAAGCATTCCCCTTGATACCCTTGCACCTTGTCACATTGTTCATAAGAGTGGGGACCTCCACAAGTAACACAAGAAATGGTGATGGCATTCACATTATTTGAGGAATTGTTCAATGTCATGCTCTTAAAAATTTGAAACATGTCTTGTTGTGCTTGCAAATGCTTCTCACTTTCTCTATCCATCCTTTGAAAAATGGCTTCTTGAAACTTGAGGAGTTGGTTGTCAAAAGGGATTTGAGAAGTGTTTTGGATAACATGAACTCTTTCTTCAAATGGATCGTTTGTTTGAACCAATGCCTTAGTCTCAATAATGTTCAAAGCCTCATGGTATGTCTTGAAAAGAATACTCCCTCCCGCGGAAGCATTTAGTGAATCTTGGTGGTGAGGTTTAAGGCCATTATAGAAGGTATTGATTTGGCCTAGATCATCCATTCCATGGTTAGGGCATCTCCTCAACAACTCACTATACTCTTCCCAAGCATCACCAAAGGATTGACTAGGTTTTTGTGTAAAGCCCATAATCAAATTTCTCAAAGCCATAGTCTTTTGTGGAGGAAAGAATTTGTTCAAAAACTTAGTGGTAAAATCATCCCATGTGGTGATACTATCGGGTGGTTGGGTGTCTAACCAATGCTTAGCACTCCCATCTAAAGAAAATGACACTAACATCAATCTAATGACCTCATGTGGAACCCCATTATGCTTAATGGTGTTGCAAAGTGAAAGGAATCTCTTAAGGTGAGCATGGGGATCCTCATTTTGTTTTCCAAAGAAAGGTGATGCAGAAACCATATTGATCATAGATGTATGTAGCTCAAATGTGTTAGCGGGAAAGTCGGGAATCTTAATGGCACTAACATATCCATGAATGTTGGATTGCATACGTTCATACAAAGTACGGTTATCAATAGCCATGGCTTCTTGTGGTGGTGACAAAGCACGATTCTCGTGATCGGCTTGGTGGACGGTGGTGGTCTTACTCTTTCTCTTTTTCTTCCTTTTCGGAGGAAGAGGTTGTACACCAATCGGTATTTGTGCACGCCCGCGAGTGAGCATGCAACTCAATACGAGGAATGAGAGAGAAGCTCTCGTGTGACTTTGAAGAGAAATGGATTATCCTCTTCGAGTTTCGATATTAAATATCCACAAGAAAATAACAATATATGTATTACTACTTTGGGTGCAAGACCCTCAATGAAGCTTTCCTTCTTAGAATACTCCCAAGTGAACGGGGGGTTAGGTGGCGCGAAGCACTTAAGTACCTATTGACCCTTAGATGGCATTTTATAGCACATCGCCTTTCTATTCACTTAAATGTTCGTATTCTTCGAATTGTTGCTTATTGAGAGTATTTATCTATTCTTGCTTTATTTTGTTTGATCGATACGCGTGTCAAGGACCGGAACGCCCCTCAACACGGTGTATTGCCTCGGCAATACTTATGGAAGATATGTAGATTGATTGTTCTTATACGTATACGTATTTACTTATAATAATATATGGAAAATATTTTTGTATTTATGAGTTTTTAAAGGAAAATACTATATGTACATAAAAACCGAGAGAATCCAATAATATATATTTTTGGGTGCAATCTCTTAGGAAAAAGATTGCTTTTTGGATTTTTTAATTTTTTTGGTCAATTCTTTAGGAAAAGAATTGTTTTGTTAATTTTTTTAGTTTTTATATATTTTTAAATCTTTGATTTTTTATTTGTTTTTGATTTATGATACGTAAAAATAACGTTCACCAAATGAACGGATCCCAAAATCCAATGAAAACCGTCAATCGATAGTCTCTCGTGTAGTCAAAGAACCGGCAACGGCGCCATTTAAAATGTGTATAATGCAAGTTCGTTTTCTCAGTTCTTAACTAATAGAAAGTCCAACCAATATCAGATTTATAATTGTTCTTGGTTGTTCAAGCTTGCTTGGTAATCTATTGCTAATTCAAACAATACTATTTAAAAATGAAAAATATAAACCTACTTATACGTAAAACAAGTTGCAAATACCAAATTTTATTCAAGTAAAATATAAAATGCAAAACTTGAAACTAAAAGGACTGAAAATGTAATTTCTATGAAATGTAAATGCTTGAAATATAAATTCTAAAAGTTATAAGGACTACTAATGCAAAACAGTTAACTAAAAGGACCAATTATGTAAAAACTTTAACAAACTAACCAAATAGTAACAAACTAACAAACTTGATAACTGAAATGTAACAAATCACAAAGTCCAGGGACTAAAAATATGCAAACCCTAAAAACTAGGAAATTTAGCCAAGTTTACCAAACTGAATGAAATGAAGGGACTAAAGTGCAATTAAACTAAACTTTTAACTAAAAACGGGACAATATGAAGAATAAGCTCGTTTGAGCTTATTACTCAACCAAATAAGCTGAAACCACTTGCAAAACTCTTAAAATTCAATTTAAGCTATGTGTGTCTGAGGAATTAAGCTAAAAGCCCAAAATAAGCAATTGAGTGCTTATTAATAAGCACAAAATAAGCTACAGCTTATTTCAATCAGTCACAACCTGATTTTTGTGATTAAACTGATTAAGTACTTGATTACAAGAACGGGAAATCAAACTAGAACCATTTTCATCCAGAAATGAATGAGAAATCCGAAATAAGCTCTTTTGAGCTTATGTTGACCAGGTTTGACCAATTTTTATGAAAAAGCTCAAAACTTCAAATCTTGATATTCAACACTTTCTAAATGGATTAGTGAAAGAAAATCATAAGTTTTATGAAAAGGATTAAGAGAACCAAGAAATCAGTCATCAATTTATCTTAGAGAATAGCATTTGCTCAGACCTTGAC
Organism: Glebionis coronaria; assembly: GCA_025667525.1. Lineage (NCBI taxonomy): Eukaryota > Viridiplantae > Streptophyta > Magnoliopsida > Asterales > Asteraceae > Glebionis > Glebionis coronaria. The sequence continues at coordinate 680,210 of JANFOE010000459.1, forward strand.
TAAAAAGCTTATTTCTAGCTTGTTACCTAAAACTGTAGATTTTCCTTTTAGAAACTGAAAGTTTATGATATAAACTAAGTCTGGAAACAAGTTTGAGCAAATTTCATCAAGGAATGAAAGAGAATTCAGCAATTGAAAGTAACAAGTTTACTAAACTTAAGCTGAAATAAGAATGACCCAAACTATTTGTTAGCCAATTGCCTGTTTGACTGTTATTTTTACTTGCAAATCACCTAGAACTACTTGTTAACACCTAATGACTAGAAATGAACTCCTAAACACCAAATCTTAACACTTGAAAACCACTTAAAAGCTACTACCAAACACTCCTTTATCTGATTTGATCAAACTTTTACAAAGACTTATTGAGTAATGGTTTAAACTGATTCAAAAGCTTTAACAGACTAGTTTAAGTAGACAATATGAAAGCTATTGAAACTGAAAACAAGAAATTATCTCAACTAGAACTCAATTAAGGTGCAAAGCTAAAATGTGACTGAGATAAGGCAGAAACTACAAATGAATCTCAAATCAATGAACAAGTAGGCAAGAAGAAACTACAAATGAACTAAAATCAATCAAACAACAACTATTTATCAAGTAAAACAGGCAGCCATCAAGATTAAACTAGGAAATTGAGCATGCAATTGACTGTTTAGAGGAACTTAAAACAAGAGCTATGAAACCTATTGTAGAAGTCCTTTGGGAAGAAGAGGAGCGCTGAGCTCTCTTGCACTAGTGATACCACCACCTATCACTAGTAATCAACTCAAATCAATCAACAATCAACTGCAAATCATCAAACTGCCATGAAATCTCCAAAAGAACTAGGAATGAACTGAATTCTGAACAAACAGCTACAAATCTTTCACCAATGTCAGTTATGATCAATGTATGATCATAACAAACATCAAACAGCCACAATATGATCACACAATAGCAGGTAATGAACTTGAATGATAAGAACACTTTTGGCGGGAAAAAGGAAATTTGAAATTTATTGAAGGAATTCTGTTATAAAGGTTGTTACAAGCTACTAACTAACTAACTGACTCAAGAGTTTGTCAGACTCTTGAGTAGTTAGGGGAAAAGTGAGGGAAAAATGGAAAGGAAAGATTAAACTAGGTGTTTTACAAATTTAAGCTACCATAAGAAATGAGGTACATCCTAGCTATTTATAGGCATGAGAGGAGATTCTGTTGGGGTTTGTGACGTAGCAGAACCAATAACAACTTGCCACGTGGAAGTATTCTGCATTTGCTCTTTGAAGGTGATGAACTAATTTGGGTGTTTTTGATTGAGTGGATAACTTGTTAATTGGATAGCACCATTGAATTCCTCTCTTCAAAACGAGCAAAATTGATGTTTTGATCTTCTCATGAAACGGCTTCAATCAAAAACCCGATCTTGGAAATATTTTCTTTGAAGAAGATGGACACGTGGCGCCTTCTGATTGGTTTAAAATGTTGCACACGGATTACACTGTTTGGATATGGTAATAAATGTGGCGGCTGTTAATGGGTATTTAATGCTTGATCCGTGTGAAGTGAATTCTCCTCTCCCATTGGTTTAACTCTTTTCACTTGGATTAATCTTTGCATAACTTTCCAATGTTGGCAGAACAAGCCCTTGTACTTGGCAGATTCCCATTTCAAGCTAGTATCTTCATTCCTTTGACATTTTTGGTCCTTTAACTTCCATAATTTGTACAAAATGGTCCTTTGACTGAGTTGACTTGATAGTTTGACCAGGTTTGACTTGAATCTTGACTTTTAATTATTTGCACTTTAAGTCCTTCAACTTTCATAACTTGTCAAGATAGGTCCTTGAACTTCAAAGTCTTGTCACTTTTGATCCTCTTTTGTCTTTTTCATCCATTTGAGCTTGGTTTTTCCTTGTTTGCTTGAAATTGTATCCTTTTACCTACAAAAGTGCACACAAACACAAACATACCACATAACACTGCTTTTTACAAGATAAATGGGTATTTTGCTTCATGTTTTAGGGTTATTTGTTGATAAAAGGATATGAGTTTAAGCTCATATCAAGATCCCATCAAAGTCTTGGTGGATTTATTGCCAATATACACAAGAAGGTTGATACCCCTCTTGTACAAGCATGTTTGTTTGCCTGTTTTCTGTTACGGGAAGAACCCAAGAAAATTTTTGATGCTCTCAAAGAACCTAGCTGGGTGGAAGCAATGCAGGATGAGCTTCATCAATTTGCTATACAGGATGTTTGGGAGCTGGTTGATTGTCCTAGATATGTGAGACCAATTGGGACAAGATGGGTTCTAAGGAACAAGAAAGATGAAAGAGGTATTGTGGTCAGAAACAAGGCACGTTTGGTAGCTCAGGGTTATACACAAGAGGAAGGAATTGATTATGAAGAAGTCTTTGCTCCAGTTGCAAGAATTGAAGCTATCAGAATTTTCTTAGCTTATGCATCTTGCATGAACTTCACTGTTTATCAAATGGATGTGAAGAGTGCTTTCCTCTATGGGACAATTGTTGAGGAGGTATATGTCATGCAACCTCCTGGTTTTGAAGATCCTGAGAATCCAGACAAGGTTTATAGAGTGAAGAAAGCTATGTATGGACTTCATCAAGCCCCAAGAGCATGGTATGGTACATTGTCCACCTACTTGGTGGAAAATGGTTTCAAAAGGGGCACCATAGATCAGACACTATTTACAAAGAAGAAAGGAAAACATGTGTTGCTTGTGCAGGTCTATGTTGATGACATCATTTTTGGGTCTACTGATCCAAAAATGAGTGAGGATTTTTCCAAGCTCATGACAGATAAATTCAAGATGAGTGCAATGGGTGAGATGAACTTCTTTCTAGGATTACAAGTTCAGCAGAAAGAAGATGGTATCTTCATCTCCCAAGACAAGTATGTAGCTGAAATCTTGAAGAAATATGGTTTTTCTCCACATGAGAAGGATGCTTCCACTCCTATGGATAGGCAACACCCTTGGGGAAAAATTGGAGCTGGAAAGGACGTGGATGTTAGGCATTATAGATCAATGATTGGTTCATTGATGTATCTTACAGCCTCAAGACCTGACATCATGTTTGCTGTGTGTGCATGTGCACGCCATCAAGTGACTCCCAAAGAATGTCACCTTTTTGCTGTGAAGAGAATTTTTAGGTACCTAAGATGTTATCCAGATCTTGGATTGTGGTACCCAAAAGATTCTCCATTGGACCTTATTGCATATTCAGACAGTGACTATGGTGGTGACAAGTTTGATAGGAAATCCACAACTGGTGGATGCCAATTTCTTGGGAGCAGATTGATATCTTGGCAATGCAAGAAACAAACAGTGGTGGCAAACTCTACAACTAAAGCAGAATATGTGGCTGCAGCTGCTTGTTGTGGACAAGTCTTATGGATTCAGAACCAGCTGTTGGATTATGGGTATAATTTTATGCATACCAAGATTTTTGTAGACAATAACAGTACTTTATGCATTATTAAAAATCCTGTACATCATTCTAAAACCAAACACATAGAAATTAGACATCACTTTATAAGAGATTGCTTTGAGAAAGGTTTAATACAACCAGATAGGGTAGACACAGAAGATAATGTGGCTGATTTATTAACTAAACCTTTTGATGCTGGACGATTTCAATATTTGGTAACAAATATTGGAATGGTTAATCTCACTTAATATGTGTTTTGGAACCTTTTTGTAAAAGTATGTACAGGATAATGCATTGTTATTGGTCTTTGTGATGAATTAGATTTTCCACTTTATTTTTCTAACACTGACAAAGGTAAATGTAACGCTGTCAAGTGTTATTTTGTTGTTGTTAGAGATATTATTGTCTAACGCTGACAAGAGTTCCTTCAACGCTGTTAAGTGTTGTCGGGACGCTGTCAGCAACAAATGTTAGTTTTGTGGTTTTCAATCTAAATGTGTAGGTGGTGGTAGCTTTATGCCATTGGATACAGAGTTGCTTATGGATCTTTGAAGAGCTATTTGGACATGTTTTGTTTATGGATGATGGTTGGGATATTTATATTCCTATCTTGACATAAATTTTTAATGTTCATATATATTTTGAGAACTCATGTATCATAGTTTAAGGGGAGGTTTAAGGAACCTTTAGGATTTTTGGGTATCCATATGATACTCTTATCACAATTCTAGATTGTGTCCACAGGTGAGTATGGGTTAGTTTTACTAAACCATGAGGCACTGTAGCATGCATAGTATATCAACTTTGCATGCTGCCAAGACATTTTTGGCCTAGAATTGGTTGTGGTCTGTTGGGAGACTTGGGAATCCTTTTGATATGGGTTTTACCTGGGAGTAACAAGGATTTTATAAGGTAACTTGGTTGTTAAGAATTTTGGTTAGCAAGGGACACTAGAGGACTGTTATGTCTATCTTGCTTATGCAAGTGTGCATAACTGGACAATGCTTGCCGCCCTATGATAATTATCAGCTTTTGGTTATCTTCTCTAGGATAAATTACTTGTTAAGGTCATTTTTCACTTTTTAAAACAATTTTATTTTTGGACGCTGACAAGATTTTTCCAAGCGTTGTTGTGACCAAATTGGACGCTGACATGGCTTTAGGCGAACATTGACAAGATTATAGCCGTTGGGCGTTGATAGGTTATATTTGACCGTTGACAATCAATGGGACCTACCCAGTTGTTACTTTTTGACATATTTTCAAGCCGTAATTTTAGGAGTTGTTACTTTCATTAAATGCATGAGATAACTTATAACTTTTTCAATATTTTCATGATTAGTTTTTGAAAATCTTTGCCTATTTTTGAAAATCTTTGAAAATATGTGCTATACTTAAGGGGAAGCTTCTTGGAGATCATGTACTACATACAAAGGATTCATGCTTAAGAGGAGTGTTTTGACATCATCAACTAGGGGAAGATTGTTGGGTCGAATTATTGAGTTGATAAGTCAAAACACAACAAAATAAGAAGACAAGGACTACTTTTGCCAAAGTTAAATACAACAAGCCGTTGGAGTCTTTTTATTACTTTAGCTTTCTTTGTAAGCTATGTTTTCTAGTATATAAAGAAAACATAGGACGTAGGTTTTAACATATTATTCATTCACAATGTAAACCTAAAGTGTGTGTCGCACTAGACGTGGGATTCAATGTATACACGTCTAGTGGATGTTTGTTATTAATATAATGAACATCCCTATTGTTTTAATTCATGTATCTTGTGCCTAAACACCTTGTTCATGATCATTGTTCTTTTCCGCTATGTTATCATATGAACGATGATCAACCTAGATATAATGGTTCATAACCATTGAGCCCAACGATCATAGGACACATCAATTGGTATCAGAGCCTAAGGCTCTTGATATCTAGGTCCGACGAGGTGTTCGTGTATGGTGAAGAAAAGAAAAATTCGTATGGATTTTTCTGGACGTTTTTGTGTGCGCAGCAGTATTCAGAAGGTCATAACTTTTGATTGAACCGTTGGATCGTCACGAAATTTTTTATGTGTGTTCTACATACATAGATCTAAACATCCACCGGAGGGATTGTCGAGTTTTATCCCCAGGCAAAAGTTATTAAGCGTCGAAGTTGGCTGATGGAAGATTTTCAGTTTTCTGCTTTCACATGAAATCATGAACTAGGGTTCCTCAAACCCTAGATCTACTTAAAAGCAGGGAGAATTGCAGTTCGTGGCTGTTAAAACGTGTGAAGATTCACGATCTAAGGTTAATTTACAAACCCTAATTAGGGTTTCGATGCATAATGTTAAAAACCCTAGATCCATCATTTATTGTGCTAATCAAGAACGATGGTCTGTTAGCTTTGGGAATCGACTCATCATGGATTTGTTATAAACCCTAGCAGCATGTCATAATTTATGACGTCACAGGTTCATGACTGCTTATTACTGTTGATCAGACGTGGAAGCAAGGCATATAATTAGATGACGAAGGATAGCAGCAGAGCAAGAAACAAGCAAATATTGCTCATGGGGTATTTGTTTAAACGTATATGTTTCAAGATTCTATTCACACGAAAGTTGCTTGATAATGGCTTTGTGTTCACATGAAGCTTTGCTTCTCATTGGTGGAATGCTTATGCATTCACACGGATCTTGGATTATGATTGGTCTAAACCTTTAGTGTTCACAACAAGAGAACGATCTGATTGGTTGTTTAGCATGCATTCACACGGCTTAAACCCTAATATTCATTATATAAACTTTAGATCCTCTACATGCTGGTTCATTGTATTACCGTGAGTCCCTCATTCCCATTGGTGGAGGTTTATGTGTTCACACGGTTAGTAAGTTGTGATTGGATGGAAGTATTATGGGGTGCAAGTCAAAGGTCAGCGAATACATACGCATGTCTGCATTACTAATTCAAATCCTATACATGCTCGTCTATTGTTATTCACATGGAGCTACATATGTTCACACGGCCATTTGTTTCCTATTGGTGGACAATCATGTGTTCACATGATTAAAGTTAAAGGGAAACAAAGGCTACGAGAGACCAGTTCACATGGGCTTCTTTGTTTAATATTGCTAATACTCGGTTGTGGCTCAGGGATTGCAAAGATGGCCAGTAACATAAGAATGAGTGCAACGCTGACAGATTATGATGCTGATTAAACGCTGACACGTTTAAACCTTAGACGCTGACAAGGTTTAATATAGACGCTGACAGGTTTAAATGTAACGCTGACAGAAGGAAGTTTGACGCTGACAAGGAATAAGTCAACACTGATAGGTTGACAGTGTTGTCCGAGATATGAGTTTCAAACGCTGATACGTGTTGTCCGATATCGGGCAATACACATGAAAGGATATTGGACAAAGAAGATCTCGGGTAACACACTGATTGCTGCTGTTTGAGAAAATGGGTACGTTTTAAGCACACAAAAAGGAGGATTATACACACAAAGGTACATGGAATCTCCGTTTTTATTTAGAATATCAAGTTGATATTTATGGCTCGGATATTTTTAAATGGATTAATGATTTTAAAACGAGTTAGCAACTATTCGTGCAAATTTGATGGATATTTAAACTATGTAATCGGGATAGCCTTGCAAAAGAGTTATTCAGCATAACACTTTTACATATGGTATGAAGATGTTATTTCATTCAAATTCGTCATGAAGAGGTGTTAGCTTAAGGGGAAGAATTTTTATGGGAAGTTTGATGATTGAAGAAGATTTTTCACGAGTTTGTGTTCTATCATATCTTAAAGTGCCATAGACTTTAAAGGTAACTTGTTCGTGCTTTACATGGTTGGTGATGAAGACTTGTCATATCTAGCAACCCAATTGCTATCACTTGAAGGAGTTACATTATCGTGCTCAGTGTCTCACAAAGGATGAGGATTTTGACAAATGGATCGAGGTCTACTTATACTTTATAGCATGAGTATAAGTTCTTCATCACATGGATAAACAAGACATGGAACATAAGTTTGGGTTATTTTACTTCTACATCAAGAATACTTTATTTATTTTTCTTTAGGATCATTACACATAGCCTACTTTTGGAGAATCTACAAGATTGCATACTTTCACATATTCCCTATTGATGTGTCAAAAAGGGGAAGAATATGTGCTATACTTAAGGGGAAGCTTCTTGGAGATCATGTACTACATACAAAGGATTCATGCTTAAGAGGAGTGTTTTGACATCATCAACTAGGGGAAGATTGTTGGGTCGAATTATTGAGTTGATAAGTCAAAACACAACATGATTGCTTATCTTGTTGCTGATAATACTTTGTTCCCTCAATACACACAGATGGTGGAGTATTTGAATGCATCCCCATTAAGGTATGCTCTTTCTCATGCACCACTCATTCCAGTCACACACATTAAACAGTTTTGGAACACTGTAAGTTCCTCAACAGTTAATGGAGTGACAACATTGACTTCTATTGTACATGGGAGACCTTGGGTGGTTACTGAGGCCTTGGTACGCCAGGCCTTGCATCTTGATGATGCTGATGGTATAACCATTCTTCCCATATCTGAAATAGAACAAGGGCTTAGGGCTTTGGGATATCCTATTCCTGATGAAGGTACTCTTAATAAGTACCATAAGCAGGAATTTCCCCCAGCCTGGAAGTACCTCATTCACATTCTCCTTCAATGTTTGAGTCCCAAATGTACTGCACACAATGAGATCAATAGATCCATTGCAACTGCTATTGTGTGTATTGCAACAGGGCAAAAATATAACTGGTCTAAAATGATTTTTGAAGGAATGTGTAAAAACAAGGGGACAAAAATGACTTTAGCTTATCCCCGTTTTCTGCAAATGGTTTTTGATGCACAAAGATATTGTTCAAGGGATCACAATGATTTTTATAAGATCCCTGAACAAAAGAAGGCTATTTTTACCAAGATGAATTCACCACCTCATAGAGACCTACCTTTAACCCCAGCCATGCTTGCTGTTATTGCAGCAGCACAACCCCAACCAGACCCCCAACCTCATATTGACCCTCACCCACAACTTGAACCTATCCCTGAACCTTTACCTTCCCCTGACCAAATGCAAATAGACCAAAATCCCTTTGACGCTGACACATCTAATGTGGGCGTTGATGTGCCTATTTCCACCGCTGACACCCAACCATCACAATCCCAAACACCCCTTAACCAACCCACATCTACACCTTCTTCTACACCATCTTCCACACCACCTGAATATAGGTTGATTAAACGCCAAAGGACTGCTGGAGTGTTCTCCTCTGGTGGTCCTAGCCATGAAGCAGAGAGAACCACCACCACAAGTGTGGCTGGTGACCTGGATGAGGCTGGGACTATTGGTTCTGGCTTAGCAGCTGGCCAAGGCAGTCCCACCATAATTAAGTCCTCATCCATGCCCAATGAACCTGACTTGGGAGGTCAAATTCCCATTTTGGAGGAGGGCAGACTGGAACCAATGACGCTTTTGGAATTGACGGCTGTCTGCATTAGCTTGCAAAAGCAGAATGCAGACTTAGTACAAATTGTCAGTAACCAAGGCCTTGAACTCAAGGAATTGAGGGAGAGGATTGTTGTTTTGGAGAGTGCTCATGCAAAGGGAGGTTTGGAGGAGTCTCCCAAAGGGGAGGAAGCTAGAAATCTGAGTGATAAGAGCAGTCAAGATGGTCAATCATTGGATGTTGCTGAAGCTCTTACTACTTTGAAGGAACAAACAGGTTTTGATACGTCCTTGATCTCTCCAACCAATTTAAATTTATCATTTACAGATATGTTGAGAGAGGTTACACAAGGCGCTGAGGGAAAATATTTGAGCGTTGACAAGACAAGTTTGGATGCTGACAGAAGTATTTTGGGCGCTGATAGAGGAAATTTGGGCGTTGACAGATCTGCATATGGAGGTGATGTATTCCAGTCATCATCTATCATCAAAGATGTTCCTACTCAGGTATTATCATCTACCCTACCAACAATTGCACCAACAGATAAGGGTAAGGGTAAGTTGGTAGAAGAAATTGTTCCAAAGAATGCAGCTCAGATTGAATTTGATAAAAGATTGGCTGAGCAAATGATGGAACAAGGTGAAAAGGAAAAGTCACCATTTGTTGTGACTTCTGAAGAAGAAAGTGATGGAGCTAGCTCAGATTCAAGTGTGATGATTGTTGAACCAGAAAGACTTGAGTATGGTGATGAGCTTGCTAGGGAAAAGCTGAGAGATTTAAAGTTTCAGATTGATTTTGATATGCCAGAGGTGGTTCAGATGTACAATTCTTGGGAAGAAAGTTGTATGGATAATCCAGACTTGACCATTTCAGATCAGATATGGGGTTTGGAAATTCTTCTTAGAGTTCAGAAGGATTGTAAGGTGATTTTGAAGCACAAGGCAAGCAACATTCTCTCTGAGTTGAAAAGGGATAGAAGGAAGCTCTACTTTATGTTGCTCAAATGTCATGGAGTTGGATAGACACATCAGAAGCTGAAGGCTTTGACATTTGATGAGCTGGAACATAGGGCTTATCCTATTTGGGTGAAAGTGCAAGAAGAAAACACTTTCAGACTTCTTTCAGATGAAAGAAAGGAGCAACTTGCAGAAGAGATGGCAATAAAGAAAGCTATGATAGTTCCTAGACCAGTAAAGAAGGGATTTATTCTTGAGTTTCCAAAAGATATGAATCAACTATATCCAAGTGAAGCAGTTATTAGAAAGAGCCTCAAGCTCTCCCCATTAGAAGCTTCAGATATGGTGCATGTGTTACCACTAGATTCCAGGAATCCAATTGTGAGTTATGATGAAGATGAATGTGGATTCTGGAAAATTGGAAGATTTGGCAAGGAGGTACACACTTTTACCACTCTCATATCTTTATTTGCAAGTTGTGATAGAGAAGACTTGGTGGACCTTTGGAGGTTGCTAGAGACCAAGTATGAGGCTGAAGCACCAACTTCAGTCAATGGAATAAAACTTTGGACCACATTCAAAAGAATGTGTGGGACAAATGAAGAAGATCCTGAAATATGGAAGGATCTTGAAGACGACCTCAGTGGTCTTCAATGGAGGTTATATTCAGCTGCAGGTGTATACCATTTGAGTTCTACAAAGTTTGCTGAGTATTTACTTGTAGATGCTCAGTATTTCATATCCAAGGCTGTTTTGGAAAAGATGAAGGACACCCAGTTGGAGATAGACTATACAAGTGACGTGGCAAAGAATTTGATCAGATTTATTTATTACCAATATGATAAGGTTTGTCAGACTCCTCCAAGTTCTTAATGTTTATTCAGAAACTTGATCATAAGAGTGGATATCAAGTTTAGGGGAGGATTGTTGGGAATAAATTAAGGCCAGATCATTTGAACACTGACAAGAACAACTCACGCGTTGACAAGAGCAAAGTGAGCGCTGATAGCATAAGCGTTCACAAGTTAAAGTCAAGCGTTGACAGATTGAAGACAAGCACTGATGGAAGATGTGAGCTACACGTTTATTATATTCTAGAATACTTCTAGTAAGGATAGAGACGACAATGTATTTTCTATGTTTATCTTTACCTAGAATAGTTGATTCGTAGCTTATTGTACAAGACTTCTTGTTCTATAAAAGAAGATCTTTTAGGTTAATGTTTAATATAAGTTTTCATAAGTATTCGCAAGTTAAACATTTCATTGTAATCAAGTACGATCATTCTAATACAAGTGAAAGTTTGTTTAACATCTTTGTGTTTTAGATCAAGTGTTAATTCCGCATAACACTTTGTTACTTTATTCATAAGCAAAGGTTTCTCTACGTGTAGTACTTGATCTAATCTCGTATACACAAAGCTTAATCGATCTAAGTTTGGGATCAACACAAAGATTCCCAAGGAAGTGCATCTCACCACTAGAGCCAAGGTGGGACACTTGCCTAATTTTGTTGTCAGTATGTCTGGAGATGATCTGGAGAAAGAACTTGGGTTCAATGAGAGAATTCCATTCAATCTAGATGACAGTGATGAAGAACATGATGATGAAACCCTATTGCCACTTTCACCCAGAGTTGAGCAGGTAAAAGAATTAACCAATTAAGTGTTGATTCTTCAATCACAGGTTGCCATACTGAAGGAAGAAAATGTGCTTGCCAACAACAAAATCTCAACTATCAAGCAAGACCACATCCTCCTTCTGCTGAACAAATTAAGAATGTCCTCATTACTGCTTTGAAACCCTTAGTCCAAGATGTGGCCACCACCACTTCCCTAAATCAAGAGACGTCCTCTCTAATGGAATCCATCAACGGTGCTTCCATGGAGTTTCCACCAGAATTCACACCAGTTCCTGGCCAAGTTAATACCTTGTGTGATTCTGTGTCCAAGATCAAAGATAGAGTGGCATTGCTGTAGAAACAAAAGCTGACCATTTCTAAAGAGGTTCAGCAAAAGCTAAATGCCCTTGAAACGGTTCCAGCCATGCTGACCAAGGTAACTACCACTCTTGATCATCTTTGTGGCTTCTTCCCTGCTGAAAGGTCATTAGAAGCTGTTGGGCAGTCTTCTGCTGAAGGGGAGAAAAACACAATCCATCACCTCTTTCAGAAACATGCCCAAAAGTAGGCTCAGAAACAATCCATTAAGTCACCCATCACTGAAAAGAGCCCAGCAAAGGGTAAGGGGGAGTCATCAGCCAAAGATGATGATTTGCAAGGTTCACTCCCCTTAATACCCAAAAACAAAGATCTTACTCAAAATGATAACTTGATCAGCGCTGTAGTGGCCACTCAGGAAGAACTTGACAAGTTATACAGGCTTCAGCAAGAAGAAAAGCTAAGAGATCTGAAGCTAAGCTTGTATGAGCAAATTGGAAGAGTTGAAATAGAACGTGTCTTCAAGAAGAAAGTGTTATATGAAAAGTTTTGTATAACAAGACTCAATAGAAGAAACATCTCACCAATCACCAATGTTGATATGTTGACCAACAAAGGTGACATCCATCTCAAGTTCTATAAGGTGATTGAACTGATGAGATACTTGAAAACTTTCAAGGAAAAGAACTTTCTTATACTGAAGGGATAGAAATAAGTGTGATAATTGAGAAAAGGAAGTCCAAGAGATGGGATGAAGTTCGCACCAGAATCGAGCACTATATGAGAAATCATGAAAGACTAGGTGAAATTTTGAACATCAACACTTAAGCTTCTCTGGAAGATCAAGATCCAATACTGGAGCTGAACAAAAGGGCAAATCTGATACAACCTGAAGTTGGTGACATCTTTGTCACAACAAAGAAATACAAAGACCTTGTTCAGTTTCAAAATCATCTTCTTGGTCATGTACTAGACGAACCAGAACTAGGAATGATTATGTTAAATCATCAAGAACGGCAAGACTTTGTGGGCATAAGTGATCTTGATGAAATGAACAATGAACTTCTCTTGAATGTTCAAAGGATCTTTTACTCTCTTCATGGTGGTCCAGGACTTACTGATGCTGCTAAAACCTTCAACATGTGCTTGCTTGCTATATTGGACCACAGAAACTCAGATCTATTAACTCAGACTTCCATCATTAAAGAACTTAGGCCTAAGGAAAAGTGAATAATCATTTGTAATAATGTTTGTTGTAATTTGTAATGTTGTTGAATAAATGATTATCTGATGTTTATAAGTTATTAATTGTTCAGTGCAAGTAAGGAGAAGTTGTTATGCTCACTTACTACTGACACTAGACTTAGGCTATTTGTATATCCAAATAGGGGGAGATTGTTGGGTCAGTATTTACTGACCCTGAAGCAACTCTAGGATTTGAATATAAAATCCCCCTAAGTGTTTCATGCTCAGCAGTAAGGCCAGTCTGCTGATGGATGACCAGAGGACAAAGTTCCTACCGAAGACTTTAAAGCTGAAGAAAGTTTAGCACTCCTCTTCCAGTGATATTAGAAGACAAAGGAGTCTTCACTTCAAATACTAGACCGTCTAGTTGCTGAAGAACAAGGACTGAAGAACAAGGACTGAAGAAGGGCTTTCAGTTCAGTTTAGCTTGACAATACCAAACTGAATGATGTCGATCTCCTCTAGGATACTGAAGACTCTTCAGTATTCTGATGGTTTGCATTAGGCGAGAAAAGATAACTTTAAGTCAAAGTAGGTTGCTTGTATACTTAGATATAAGTACAACCTTTATCTTTCCTAGAATAGTTTATTAAGTACTTTTGTACTGTTTATCCAGCATGGGCATCAACCACCCACTGGATAAACTGATGCATTGGTACATGCAAAGTGCAAACCCTAATTTACACTGCCTATATAAAGGAGTGTACATTGGGAGAGAAAGGTAACCAATACAAGAGCTTAAACTCTGGAAAACCTTTCTCTCTCGATACCAACTAAACCATATAACCAAAGTTGCATATAAACGTTTAGATTGGAGCTTAGAGTTTAACTTTGGTTAAACGCTTAAGTAGAGGAGATCAAACCCTATTGTCATTCACCCACTTTGTTATTCCGCAAACAAATTGGGTTATAGATTATTTATTTGATTCTAATAAAAGTCTATATATTGAAAAGTATATTGGTATTGTTGTTTTAATCTTTCATAGTTCTTATCTTATGTTAAAACAACACACTTGAGTCAAAGTAATAGTTATTACTTAAGATAATAAGTAATATCTAATTACTAGGGACCAACACACAGAGATCGAAGGAGGCAACTTCACATGAAGTTTTATACATAAAAAATGATCGTTGAGGCAAGAGGAACTCATCCCAACCACTTAATTATGATGAAATCAAGTAATTCTAATTCCCTTAAATTGCTGGCCAAGAACATTCATAATAGTTGAGCTAATTGAACACGTGGAAGAATCTGACTAGAGAAGACATGTCACCTACCTCAATCACTCATCACATTTTGTCTATAAATAGTAGATGATAGCTCATTTGTAGGGGTGTAGTTAGTGTGTGAAAAAAAACACACACTTGTAGAATTCTCTCATTTTACTTACCTTTCAGTTTTAGCAACTTAAGAGTGATTGACAACTACTCTTAAGTCTGTTAAAATAGTTGTAACAGATTTACTTACCTTCCTCCATTAATAAAACTCACATTTCATATTTCACTTGATTCTATCTTTACTCTACTATCCTTTCTGTTCATACCTTCATACTTGGGGTTCTGTTATTCATGATTGAATAACAGATTTGTGTTGATGTTTGGAGAAGATAGTTTGATTCAGACGTTGCAGTTCATAGCTACTTAACCAGTTCTAGCCTTATTTTAAGTTTAGACAAGTAGCAGGGTTAATGATGATGATATATGGTGTGTGATGCTGATTGGTTGATAGTTGATAGGTGATAAGGTGTTGAAGAAGATCAAAAGAGAGTTCAACACACTCTTCTCCACCAAAGGAGGCTTCAATAGCTAAAAAGTTCTAAGTTCGGTTTTAACTTCCAATTAATTGTCAATTGCATGCTAAATTCTTAAAACTAGTGTAAGATTGCTTGATATTGTCTGCTATATGCTCTTTGTGATCTAACTGATATGCTTTGATAGGTTGGAGTTTAATTTTGTTAGTTTAATCTGCTTTGCATAGCTATAATTCTGTTTCAGTTCGTAAGTAGTGTTTAGTTGATCTTCATTCTGTTGATTTAGCCATTGGTTTGGAGCAGTTGTTGTTGTTATACACTTAGTAACTGGTAAAAGATAATTGTGCAAAGTTTCAAAGTCAATCACACTGTCAAACAGGAAAATGACTCCAAAATTCTTTGGGTCAGTCTTTCAAGCTTAAACAGCCTACTTTCAAATCATCACAACTAGCTCAATTGTTAGGATTTTATTTTTGGTTCATTGGAAAGCTTAACATCTAGGCTTTCAGAATTGATAATATTTTAGGTCTTGTTTTCACTGTAGAATAAGCTGTAGCCTTCTAAAAGTATTTGTGATAAATAGCTTAAACTGCCAAGGCTTATTTTCATTTCCCATTGATTTGCTTCTTAAAAGTAGCCATTTTATTGCACAAATTTGTTGTGAAAGTGGTAAAAATAGGATTTGGACTTGGTCAAACTTTGGTAAACGCAAGTCAAACTTGGTCAACATACGCCAGTTTGAGCTTATTTCATTTTCTGGCTTATTTAGTGGATAAAAATTGGATTTGCTTAGACAGGTGTCAATATTTTGTGCTTACAAATTATTTTTGAGAAATTCAGACGAAGTGCTTATCTAGAAGAGCTTATCTCTTAAAAGTGGCTTATTGAAAATAGATTATTTGAGATTTAGCAAGTTTCAGCCTAATTCCTTACCATTGGCTAGCTTAATTGGAATTCTGAATCAAATGAAACTGGTTTGAGCTTATTTAGTCCACTAGAACTCAAGTTATAGCTCAAAACTTGTTAAGCCCATTTTTTACTTAAAATCTTTTATTAATTGCAAAACAGTCCTTGGGATTTTTGAAACCTACTAGTTTGTTAGAAAATAGTTATAAGTTTTTAGGTTTTGCTGATTAGTATTTGGAAGTTGTTAGGGTTGTTACTTTTAGTTACAAGATTGTTAAATTTGTTACTTTTGGCTAGTATTTTACACAATTTGCAATTTCAGTCCTTATACTTTTCATATTTACATTTTTAGTACTTGTACTTTTATCAACTTTACATTTTAGCATTAAATACTTGGTGTGCATTAGTTGGTTGTAATTGTGCTTAATAAGTGGTATGTGCAACTTGTTTTTTGTAACACCCCACTTTGATAAGTGGACCGTTACGTGTAATTATGGCGTGTCATCAAAGCATGCAAGGTAATATGTACTAAAACATACATGACCGTAGGGAAGACCGGAATTAAACATCGGTTCCCAAACATAAGCCCAAAACATAAATAAAGTAAATGAACTAGGAGGACAAGACATGTGTCCAAACAAGCATAAGTATATGAAGGCAAAAAGGAGAAGAAGTCTAAGGTAACTTCCATCCTATGAACGTCCTCCAAATGCTCGAGTCTGTCCATGAGTACCTGCCTTTTTGGGACATGGAAAGGGAAAGTAACGGATGAGCAAATACGCTCAGTGAACAAATATATGACATAGTATGAATGAATGAAACATAATAAAGACTTCATAGTAGCGGAAATGTATAAGTCCTGGAAAACCTGGAACATGTTTATAAAACTGGTTTTATAGTTTGAAAAGACTTATGTTTTAATATGAACACTGTATTAATTAGCAAATAGCCCATATAGGTCATGAGGTTCCACCGTGTATGAATACTTGGAGGGGAGACCTCGTCATGCAATTAGAGGGGTTGCCTCTAACTAAATAGTTCGGGTAGGAGGGATCAACTCCTTGTGAAGGATGCAAGGCACACATGGCATTCACCATGAAAATCCTGTAAAACATGTAAATAGGATGCACCCATACGCCCCACATGATAATATAATATAATGGGCAATTACCTTAAGTTTACTGCTTAAATATCATAAGTCATGTAATAATAGTATAGTTTATTGATAATGTCATGATAATTAAATAAACTATAGGTTATAAGATTTAATTAAATAAAGGCATGATTTAATTAAATTAAGACATATAAAATACTTAGGTTAAACATGTATTAATAATTTATTAATTATAACCTAAGTCATGATTTATTAATTAAGACTATAGTCTAAATTAAATAGTAAAATACTTAGGTTAAAACATGTATTATTTCTGAAATAATTATAACCTAATTCCATGTTAAATTAAATTAATTACTAGTCATGTTTAATTTAATTTAATTTTCTTGGAAAAATAATATACTTGCAACATGTGTAACTTGTAAAAATTAACGCGTGACCGAATCCGTGTTTTAATATAAGCCGAAACATAAGCCGAAACAAACACCCCTTGACAGTGGCTACCCGGCCAAGCCGGTTGCCATGGTCCGTGTTAAATCACCACCGGCCTAAGCCGGTGGTTCCCCCTGTACTGTCTCGGCTACCCGCTGTTAGAACCAAACCCACCACCGGCTGAAGCTGGTGGTTTCCCCTGTCTTGGCTGCGGTTCCTACTACTTTAACAAACAGCCACTGACTATTGCCGGTGGTGCTGCTGTTGCTGCCGAGATCCATCAACAACCAAACACACCCCGACGTGAGTCGGGGTTCCTTGTTTCTTGAGGCCGAGACACCAAAACCACACCGAGACCATGAGGTCTCGGCTGTTCATAATCAAGAGACCACCGAGAGCCCGTGGCTCTCTGTTCATGCGTCGGTCGAAACAAAACCCCACCAAAACATTTTTATTACATGTTTTCTTGCTTAACCAACATGTTTTCTTTATGGTTTAATTATCTAACTCATATGAACATGAAAATAAGAAAATAAATTAAAGATGAAGGTTTTGATGTTTACCGAGTACTTGATTAAAAGAAAAAATGAACACAAACACGAAGAACCCGAATATCAACAATCAAAACAACCACACACCCTTGTGGTGTCCTTGTAACTTGCGGCAAAGGGGAAGGAGAAGGAGGCTAGGGTTTTTCCTTATTTTGTACAAATGTGTTATGTTTTTCCTGTGTTTTCCTTTTCCCAAATTAGTAAAAAAATCAAATGGGCTTGGGCCCTCCCTTGCTCCTTGTGTCCGCGGCTAACATAAGCCCAAAGGGGGTTTCCCGGGCTTGTTCATGTTTATTAACTTACGTGCTCGTTCGTGTTATTAAATTTTCGTAATGGTTCGTGATTTGATATTCATGACATATGTATTATACGTAACACTTGTTTATCGTAATTATATATAATACATAATTCACATGTTCGTGTTTTAATGTTCGTGATCATATGCTCATGATTATAATTATTATTAATAATTATCGTGTATTAATACGTACTTAATAATTATCGTGCACTAACACGTACGTAGTTTCTGAATTTAATATTTGTGACACGTGTTCATGTTATAAAAGGAAAGTTTTAATTGGTACATATGTTTACGTAGTGTACTATTCATGGCATTTAGATGCGGGTTTTACATTTTTAGCATAGTACGGTTACGTAGACGATACTATTTTTACCTTTTTAAATGGATTGTGATAATTAGACATAGATTTCCAAAATTTTACTATCAAATACCAAGAACAATTAAGTAACTTGATTGATATCGATCATTCAATTCGTAAAGATACCGAAAGAAAAGCAAACTTAAAAAAGACAAATAGTAAACGGCGCCGCTGCTGGTTCTTTGCTTGGAGATTGACGGTTGATTGAGAGTTACATATTGGATTTTGGAATCCGTTCACTTGTGAACGTTCCTTTTTGCTATATCAAAAACATAAAAATATAAAAAAATAAAAAATATAAAAATATAAAAAATAAAAAATCACAACAAAATCAATTCTTTCCTAAGAATTGAAACAAAAAAATAAAAAAAACATATAAAAGTAATATTTTTCGTAAAAGATTACACCAAAAATATATTGTATATATTGTATTCACTCATTTTTACATACATATTATATTTTCCTAAAAAATCAAATAAATAGAAAAATATTTTCTCATTATTATTATATGTAAATAAGTATACGTATATATGAACAACCAATCTACCTACTTCCATAAGTATTGCCGAGGCAATACACCGTATTTGGGGGTGTTCCTGTCCCAAATACGTGTATCGATAAAACAAAATAAATGCAAAAATAGATAAATACTTTCAATAAGCAAGAATTCGAGAAATACGAACTATAAAGTGAATAGAAAGGCGCCTTTGCTATAAAATTCAAGCCTAAGGGAAGCTAGGTACTTAAGATCTTTGCGCCACCTCATTCCCCCCGTTCACTAGTAAGTATTTTGAGAAGGAAAGCTTGTTGAGGGTTTTGCCTCCCAATTAGTATTACATATATATTATACTTTCTTGTGGTTTTCACTATTGAACCTCGAAGGAGATAATATATTCTCTTTCAAAGTCGACCGAGAGCTCCTCTCTCATTCCTCGTGTTGAGTTTCATGCGCACTCGAGCGCGTGCACACAAACCGATTGGTGTACCTCTTCCTCCTAAAAGGAAGAAAAAGAAAAAAGCCGTCTCTCAAGCCGATCACGAGCATCGCGCTTTCGACAACGTAAACGAAGGCATGGCCGCCATTGATCAACGTACATTGTTCAAGATTCTTCAATCCAACGTGGATTGGAATGCGAATGCCATAGTCATTCCAGAGATTGTCGCTAATAACTTTGAACTTAAGAGATGTGTGATATAAGTGGTTCTATCAATACCTTTCTTAGGACGACCTATGGATGACCCCCATGACCATATCAAGAGATTCTTGTCCATTTGTAACACTATCAAGTATAATGAGGTACCTCAAGAGGCGGTTAAGTTGATATTATTCCTTTTCTCTTTGGAGGAGAATGCTAGGATCTGGCTAGATAAACAACCCTCTCATAGCATTCTCACTTGGGAGGACTTAAAGAAAAAAATTGTGAATAAGTTCTTTCCACCTTCACGAACCACCGCATTAAGGAATCAAATAATAGGATTTCAACAAAAGAGAGATCAAACCCTTAGTGAGGCTTGGGAATCAAAGAGTTGTTAAGAAAGTTCCCTAACCACGGTTTTGACCAAGTCTATTAAATCAACACTTTCTATAATGGATTGAGACCAGACCATCAAGATTCCCTTAACTCGGCCGCGGGAGGAAACATTCTTGCTAAGTCTATCCAAGAGGCAATGGATATCATTGTGACAAAATCCATGGTCCAAAGCAATAGGGATATAGATGAGGTGGTACATGTGGTGTAAGAGTGTGCTACTCAACCAATTGACAAGGCTTTATATCAAAAGGTTCATAAACTTAGTGATATGGTTCAAAAACTTTGTGAATTTCAATTGAGCAACTCTTCTACCAACAATGTTAATGCCATCACCCTTCAATGTCAGACATGTGGAGGCACTCACTCATACTTGAATTATGACAAAGTTCAAAACTATCAAAGAGAATGTTATGCTTACAATGATGATAAAAGGGAACATTTCAAACCAAACATCAATCCTAATCACCTTTCTTACAAATCAAACAATTACCTTGCTCCACCGGGTTTCCCTCCCCATCAACCCACCCAAACCCAAGCAAACAATCCACAAATGCTAAATAGAAACCAAGGGCTAAGAGGAAATTATCAAGAGAATAACAACCATAGAGGGCCAAATAACTTTCAAGGGCAAAACCAAAGGAACAACTTTTATGGCAATCACCAAGGATTTCACAATCTACCTCTACCTTTCCAAAACCAAGGATATCAAGGGAATAGACAAAGTGAAACCATTGAGCTACTTCATAAGATGAATCAAGAGAATGAAAGAAGGATTCATGAGAGTGAAAGAAGGACTCAAGATCAATTCAGGGCAATGCAACAGGAGACAAATAAGAAGTTTATGTTTCTCTTAAACCAAAGACCTTAAGGTGCTTTACCCTCGAATATCCAAACGAATCCTCGGGCTAATGTTAATGCCATTTCTACAAGGAGTGGGAAAACCACCGTGGGACCTTCCATTCTTCCTCCATCAAAGGGGGAACAAGGCCCGAAGGTAATAATGACTACTCCTACTCACCCTTCAGTGATTCCTCCCACGGTCCCTCCTTGTGACATTCCACCATTAACCGACCCTACACCTTCTAAGCCTACCCTTGAAGAAACCCAATAGAAGAGTTCTCCAACACCCTCTACTCAACCTTTACCCAAACCTAATCTACCATACCCTTCTAGGTTGAGGAAGGAGAAAGTTAATAATAAAGATGATATACAAGTGTCCAACTTCTTGAGGATGTTTAAGCAATTAAATATTAACATATCTTTTGCGGAGGCTTTAGCTCGCATTCCTAAATTTGCCAAGATGTTTAAGGACCTTCTCTCAAACAAAGAAAAATTGGTTGATATGCCTAATACTTCATTGAATGAGAATTTTTCTGCGGTGTTGTTAAAGAAGTTACCTACTAAACTTGGTGATCCAGGCCGATTCTTAATTCCATGTAATTTCCGAGGGGTAGATAATTTAATGGCTCTAGCGGACCTTGGTTCTAGCATAAACTTGATGCCTTTGTCGGTTTGGAAACGACTCTCCGTTCCTGAGCTTACCCCTACTAAAATGACACTCGAATTAGCAAATCGATCAATTGCTTATCCGGTGGGGATAGCAGAAGATGTCTTTGTAGGGGTTTATAAGTTCACATTCCCCGCGGACTTTGTTGTTGTAGATTATGATGTAGATCCTCGAGTTCTCCTTATTGTAGGAAGACCTTTCTTGAGAACCGGTCGTACTCTCATTGATGTTGTGGAAGAGGAACTCATTATGAGGTGGAAGATCAAAAGGTTTTGTTTAATATGGGGAAGCTATCTAAGAAATCTAACGAGCCCGAGACGGTGAATCATATTGATGTTCTTGATGAAAAGGTGAATAACGTTGATATTCTTGATGAAGTTTGTGATGAATATTTTCATGAAGCTTGTAAGAGTGGTAACTATGATCTTCCCAATATTGAGACTATAGCTTCCATTACTTCCTCATTTCCTCCATTTGAAGAGAGTGATTCCCTTATAGATGAATTTAAGGCAGTTTTAAGGAAAGTGGATTATGGAGCTTATTCTTCTACTTCAAATTGGGAAGAGGATGTTCTTGAGATTGAGAGATTGCTTAGAGAAGACGACTTGATAAATTAAGAAATTGAAGATTATCTTAAGAGATATGATATTGAGATTGATACATCCTATTCCAATTGGGATGAAGACATTCGTGAGATAGAGACATTGCTTTATGGAGATTCCATTCCCACTCAACCTTTTCATGAACTTTCACATACTACTCTTTCTCACCCACCTTGTGAAACACCTCATACCCAAAATGCTTCACCTATTCCTTCTATCACTCTTTCACAACCTTTCTTAGAAACCAATTCAAACCGTCTCTTTGAGCCTTTCATAGATGAACCGGTTTTTGGGGAGCTTCAAGAAGATAATGAAGTTTTTAATTTGGATGATGATTTAGATGGGTTTCTTAACACATATTATGAGGAGGATTTTGATGATGATTTCTCTATTGATAAGAAAAAGCAAGACTTTGTGGTTTCTTCTACAAGTGTGCTAACACCTATTCTTACACCACATTCGTCTCAAGCTGTGATGTATATGGGAGAATCTTCTTCGGTTTCCATTGAGTTTACTTCTTATTTTCCCCTAAAGGGAAAGGTGTTCGATCCTGGCATACATTTTTAGAGCTCTCTCAGTATCCATCTAATGAAATAAAAGGAAAGATTCTTGGGAAATTAGGATCATCACCTTATCAACACACCATCCATTATCATAGTGCTTACCTTTTGCCTAAGGGAACCTCATTCATCTTACCCTTGTTTGTGATTCCCACTTTGGGCTTGTGCTTATTTTAGGATGAAAATAATGTATTTGACCCTGGTGGACTTTCTTTGAGGTTTCCCTATTTGGGCATGTTGACTCACTTTTTCATGGAGAGATTTTCCTTCTTTTGAAATCTCGGGGTTTTCCATGATTATCGGAAGAGTCGAGTGATGAGACTGCTTTTATACATAGTCTCATCGTACAAAAAGGGCTTAAAATGCATTAAATATCATCAAAATACCCATATATATGCTTGTGTTTGTTGCTTGTGTATTTTAGGTACGGATATTGAGAAAATGACAAAAGATCACAAGAATCATACAAAAACGAACACGGGAAACGAAGCCGCACAATGAACCAAGCCCTAATGAAGACTTTCCCAAGATAAACCCTTGAAGATTTGAGGAATTATGAAGAAGGGTCCTCCAATATGGAAGAATTGACACTTTATACCCTTGTATATTCATAATTACAAGTTTGGTCCCTAAAGTTTGTCAAAATTACAAAAAGGGCCCTCCACTTTGAAGAATTGGCAAGTTTAGCCCCTCAACAAAGCTAAATTGTCAACCATTATCCTCCACAAAGTCTAATACATCATGAAGTCCTTCAAAATACAAGAAATTACAAGTTTGGTCCTTTAAAAATCCCAAAGTTACAAAAAGGACCCTTGACTTTTAACATTTGGCAAGAATAGTCCCTCATCAAACAAGACTTCGCAATTTCAGTCCTCCAAAATACCAATCATGCAAGTCAAGACCATTATCCATCAACAAAATGCCAAATCAGTCCCTCAAAAATCACAAAATGGCAAGAAATACCCCTGAAAATACTTTGGAAAAGTATTTGGGGCAAAAGTGTGAAAAATGAAAGTTTAATTACAAAGGGATTCGGATTTGTTTAGCTTTATTTACAAAGTGGCAAAAGGAAAAGAAGTGAAGGGCTTAAGTTGGCCAGACATCATAGTTACCTAGTCCAACCACAAGCTGCCACCTCACCCCACTCACCACTTCCACCAATCACACCACTCCCTGCCTCCACCTCAGCCTTCCACTCACCCGGTTTATACTTAATTAAATCCTTGGCGCCTAAACACCTTTTTAAATATTAATCACCCCTAAAACAGATTAAACCTTGTGTTCATCAGCTCAAGAACACAATTAGGCATTCCTTAATCATTATGAATTAAAGGCTAATTCTTTCTAGAACAATGATTAAGGGTCCTATAATCACAACCCAACCTTAAAACATGCCACATCATCATCCCTTTTGTCACATGCTACCTCCCCTGCCCCACCCTTCACGTCCAAACAAAAACAAGCCAGTAAATCCAATGTTGGAGAATTCAGCTTACATTCTAAGCTTGTTACAAGCCTTTGGATCACCTTTCGCTTGCCAGCTATCACTACACAACAAGAATCCTTCACATGATTCTCCAAGATATTCAAACTTTATAAGGGCAATTTTGGAAGTTCAAGACTAGGGTTTTACTTCTTTATCAGATTTCTAGATACATTGTAAGGCTATATATAAAGCCATAGGGTCTCATTTGTACGTTGCTTTTGGTTTTTCCTTGTTCAAGCACTTGTAAATCCTATTTTCAGATTTATGAAATTGTGTTAAGTGTGTTGAAGAAAGACCAAGTGCCATCTTATTTATGCTTGTTTATGTTCTTTGTTTACTAAATTTGAATAAAAACCTATTTTCAAAAGAGGAGTGTGCAAAAGTTTGCACATTTTCTTCATTTTCTTGATATTTTGCTAAGTTCTTGGTCTATCTTGGAATTCTTGGGTTATAGGGCTGATCATAGCATCCTAATTGTGTTGATTAAGGTGTGGTGAGGCTTATAACTTGGGGATAATCAAGTGTGGAGGACAAGAGTTGCATCAATCAAGGATTTTTCTTATTTCTGATTTTATACTTGTGCTTCTACTTTGTTGATTCTTAGCAGGTCTTATTGTGGAAGCTTGTGCTTGTTCTTGCTAGCACATAAGCTCAAAATCCGTGGGTGTGGATGTACATCCATGAGGTACACACCCTTAATCCCAAAATCTGAAAATATTTTGGATATTTGTGATATTTGAGTGTTGCCTATGTTCTTTTGTATTTTGTGGCTTATTCTTGCTTGAATTTGTTGTTCTTAGTTGTTATTGTGTTTATTTGGGCTTGGGTGGTCTTGAATCTCACTTTTCCTTTAAAAAAATTGGTTTTGAAAAGTTAAAGGGGTGTTTGGGATTACCTGTTTGTGATTGCATCTTGGTATTGTGTTGTTAGGAGTTGTAATTTGTGCTTGGTATCTGTTATACACTTGTTTGAGAGTGTTTTGCTGCAAGTTTTGTGGTTTGAAACCTTGAATCAAAGATTGTGCTATAACTTTGTGAGTTTGACTATTTTTGACCTAAATATTTGGGAAAACCTAGAGTTTATGCATGTTTAGGGATAAAATCTATTTATACATCATTAAGATAACATACTTGATAGATCTGAGGTGTTGAATCTGGCTTGTGTGTCAAATACTACAGCAAAGTGAAAAATTGAATGTTCTTGTGTTCATCAGTAACTTAAGGTGCTTGAATCTTGCTTAATTCTTTGAATCCTTGCATGAAACTTGTTTAGACTTGTTCATTTAAGTTTAATATAGCCTGTGTATGCATTTGGTTGAATTTGGTTGGCTGAATTGTGCTAGAATTGCTTATTGAACCTGTTCTGCTTATTTGTTCATGTCTGTGCAACATCTGGTGCTTTATTGATTAATCTGTGCAAATTGGGTGATTGTGTTTGTAAATTTTTGATTGTTATTGACTCCTTATGATCCAAAGATCATTTGGGTGCCTTTGTGTAATCTGAATCCCAAAAAAGTTTACTAAAGACAAAAAGTCTATAAGTCAAGTAGTGGGAAAAGTTCCCACTACTCAACACCCAAAACTAGCCCCTGCAAGTGTAAACTTGTACTCAGCTTATCAATAAGCTATTTTAGCTTATCCAGACTTGCAACAACTTATTTTTTGTAATAGATCTTCATTATTTGACCCATTTGAGTAGACTGGAGCTTATTAGACTTTGACTTTGACTTTTTGCTAGAAAACCAACTTATTTGACTTTTACATAAGTGCTTATTTGCTTTTTACAGCTTATTGAGTCAGCTTATTTGAAAACTCTTTGTTGATTTTGCTTAATTAAGTCATTTGAAAGCTATAGAAACTTGAATTAGCACTTGGGGTGGCCTAGAACTCAAAAACGACTATTTTGTCGTTTTCTAAAGATTGCTTATTGAATTTTCAGGCTTATTCCTTGGGCTTATTTCAAATTTCTTTTTGCAGAAGTCTTATTTAGGATAAAAGAAGCTTGTGTGTTAATTTCAGCTTATGACATTTGCTTATAGCTTAATGGGCCAAAAAGCCCATTAAGAATAAGCTGTTTGGTATAAGCTAGCTTATTTCACACTTTCAGCTTTTGGGCCTTTGGAAAAAGTTGTTTAAAATCAAATTTTGAGTCAAGTAGTGCTTTTTGGGCTTATTTTGGAAACTTTTTTATATTGGGCCCAAATTTGGCCCAATAAGGTTCTGTTTTGGGTTTAGCCCATTTTCTAGGCCCATTACGGGTATTTAGGTAATTTCACTTTCATTTCTGAGTTTTTTAGGTTAAATTAAGCTAGTTTTCAAGTTTTTAGAATTTTTTATGATTTTTGGTTTTTTAATTTAATATTATTTTATTGTTAAAAATCAAAGTCTGATTTTCTAAGTTTTTATATTTTTCCTAGGTTCTAAACACTTAATTAGGAATTTTGAAACTTTCCAAATATTTTTAGAGTCTTTTAATCTTTTTCTAGAATTAATTTAAGTTTTAATTGATTTTAGTAGTTTTTAATTGTTTAAAATAAGTTTTTAGTGGTTTTAAAATTTTGAAAAATACTTTTTAGCTTAATTAGAGTGTTTTTGAGGTTTACAAACTTTAAGATCTTGTTTGGGACTCTTTAATAATTAATTTTGATTTTTAGGGCTTTAATTAGCATTAAAAAGTCATTATCTAATTAATTAAAAGGTTTTGGCAAGTTTGGATTTTTTGTAAACTCTTAGAATATTATTGTGGATTTTTGGTAATTTTTAGGAATTTTTAGGTTAAAATTTTAATTTTAGTGCTTTTTACGGTTTTACGTGTACACCTTTTTCGACTTAGTTTAATCCGTCTTCGTAACCGTCATTCTCTTCTAATCTCATTTCTATTTTTCTTTCTCAAAACTATAATCACAAATCTAATCCAAGTCATTTCACACATAACACACTAGCCTCGTTGAGAACGAACTTATTTTAGGGTCATTTACACACGGTTTTCCTAAATCGTCGTGCTTACCCTTTTTGCTCTCTTTTCCTAAAGAGTAGTAAAATTACTACATCATTTTGGCGCCGCTGCCGGGGAGGCGTGTTGTGTTTTGATTTGGAATTGTTGTTTTTATATACTAACCATAAATAGTATTTGTATTAGTAGCACTCTACTAATACGTATTATCGGTTTTCGGTTTTTGTGTGAATACTATTACTATAGTGTATACGTAGAACAATAAATTCACAAGTACTCCAAATACGTGAGAAATCACAACCTTGACTTGGGAGGTCATTACCCAATCATTGTATTCGAATCTCAAACCAAAGAAAAAGGCAAAAATAGATAAATACTTTCGTGAAGCTCAATCTTGAAAAATAAAAACTATAAGGTGGGTATAAGGCGAATATTATAAAATATATCCTAAGGAAAAAGGCTCTTAAGTGATTCGTGCCGCCTCTTTTCCCCGCTTGCTTGTGAGTATTTGATTTTGAGAGCTAATCGAGGGTTTTGCCGCCCAAAGTATTACTAAGTATCATATATATTTTCTTGGTTTTCATTGATTAAACCCTCTTGAACGTTTTGGTGTTCCACCAACGTTCTAAAGTCATCGAAGGCGTTCACTTCACGTGATCGTTTTCATTCCTTGAGGCTTCTTTAATCGAGAGATTTGATTAAGGAGGAGATTTGTAGATTTGTGTCTACTTAATACATTCACCAAGATCCAAAAAGGTTAATACAATCAAAAAACACAAAAAAAAATGAAAAAAAATACAAAACACCAAAAAGAATCTTTTTTGCTCGTCCCCTCGTTGTACGTGACGTTTATGCTAACTCGTAATCAAGCAAGACGTGCACGTAAGCGAAAGAACAAAACTCCCACTCCCAATCTTTCTAGTGACGAGTCTCCTATTGACGAACCCATTGTAAGAGAAGCACCAAGCATGGCGAATCGAACTATGATGGAGTTACTTCAAGCACCCACCGAGGGTTATGGAGAGGCTATTGTGATTCCCGCTATCCTTGCGGAGAATTTTGAGGTGAAAACGGGTTTGTTGTTGATGATCCAAAACAAAAAATTCCGTGGTGATGAGAAGGACAATCCACACAACCATATCCGCCAATTCAATCGTCTTACCGCCACTTGCAAGTTAAAAGATGTCTCGAACGACTCGATTAAGATGATGCTTTTTCCGTATTCCTTAGCGGGGCCCGCTAAAATTTGGTTAGAGAAAGAGCCACCCAATTCTATATTGACGTGGAAGGATCTCGTGTCTAAGTTTGTGAACCAATTTTTTCCACCCTCTAAGACTACGCACTTGAAAAACGAGATTTCAAAGTTTTCACAAGAGTTTAATGAAAGTTTTTCAACGGCTTGGAATAGGTTTAAGGAGATGTTACATGAATGTCCTCATCACGGTTTTTCCGACTTGCATCAAATTGACACATTTTACAATGGACTTAATGATCATGAAAGGGATTATTTGAATGCCGCCGCGGGTGGTAATTTTTTTGTGTAAAACGGTTGAGGAAGCTTTGGTGATAATTGAGAATAGATCTAAGGTGTATAGTCCTCGTAGCACGTCTAGTGTTTGTAAGGCTTCGTCTTCGGCTTCATCTTCTTTGTCTACTACCATCGATGCTTGCCAAATTGAGGCGAACTTGGAAAACAAGATTTTTGATAAGCTAAAAGGACTTTTGATTGAGTTTAAAGTTGGTGAACCAAGTGCTCCCGCTACGGCTAAAGCGGTTGAGGTTTCTTGCATGTATTGTGGTGGAGGTCATGATTTCTCCGAGTGCATTACCAACGGTGGTAACACTTCGAGTGCCTTCACGGCCACGGGAAATTACAACCAAAACGGTCAAGTTTCCCGCTCTAATCAATTGACTCCACCGGGTTTTGGTTCAAATTAAAATGCTAACAACAACTATCGCAACAATCAAGTTGGTTTCAAAAACAATTTTAACAAGGGAAACTATGGTAATCAAGGGGCTAATAATCAAGTTTCAAACAAGAATCAAAATGATTTTCAAAACAACAACAAAGGTTTGCAAACTTTGAAAGATCTTCCAAATGAATTTGTTGAATATGCTAATGGGAATGATGCTAGGTTTGACAATATTCAAAGAGAAATCATTAGCCTAAGATCCGAGTTTAAGAACGACTTGAAGAAAGAGTTGAAAAATGAGTTAGATAATGAACTTAAGATCCACACCAACAAAATGGAAGGAAATGTCACTAGGTTACAACAAAACCAACAAAAAATGGAACAAGGGCAACATGAGATTAAACAAGAGATGATTAAGGCCGAGAAAAGGAAAACCGAGGCCGTATTGAGGCAATCCATGTTTGAAGATAAAATCTCATCTATGTTTGAGGCAATAATGTGTAAACCGTCTTCGAGTAGTCTTCCTAGCAACACCGTATCACCCTAAGGGTGAGATGAAAGTGATTACCACACGTAGTGGTAAGACACTTAAGGAACCGACTCCTCAACCAATTGCTCCTACGGAGGAAGCAATTGAGGAAGAACCCGAGGTGGTGGTCCAAAAGGAGCATGTCCTAATCCCACAAAGTACCGCTCATGCCACACCTACGGTTGACCCATTACCATCATTGGAACCCGAGATTCCAAAGGCTATGCCTACTATGCCTCAACCCACACCACCTTTGCCCTATCCATCGAGACTTAGGAAGGAGAAACGTCAAGAGCGCGACAATTATCAATTTGATCTTTTTATGAAAATGTTTCGTGATTTGCACTTTAATGTGAGTTTCACCGATGCTTTGGTCATGATGCCTCGATTTGCCTCTAACTTTAAGAGTATGTTGAACAATAATGAGAAATTGCACCAATTGTCTAGTTGTTCGTCGGTTTATCTTAATCACATACCTCAAAAAGTCGGTGATCCCGGTAAATTCTTGATTCCATGTGCAATCCAAGATATGGAGGAATGCTTCGCCTTGACCGATCTTGGTGCTAGCATTAACTTGATGCCACTTGCAATCTTCAAGTCGCTCAATCTTCCTAATCTTACTCCTTCACTAATGTCTATCGAGTTGGCCGACCATTCCACGATTCCCGCATGTGGTTTGGCGGAAGACGTTTTTGTGAAAGTGGGGAAGTTCTACTATCCCGTAGACTTTATCGTTGTTGATATCCCCACAGATCCTCAAGTTCCTCTCATTTTAGGTCGTTCGTTTTTAGATACGTCTATGGCTTTGATCGATGTTCATACTAGAAAGATCACCTTACGTTTCAACGACTAGGAACTTGTTATAAACGCAACTCAAAACTCTCAAATTTCTCATGTTTATTCCATTGCAACCATAAACCTCGTTGATATGATCGACGTGGTTTGCGAGGAATTTTCACAAGAAGTTCTAGGTTTTGGTGATGAAGAAACTAGTGGTAATCCCACTATGTTAGATCCAATTCTTGATAATTCGACACCAACCTTCACTCCATTTGAAGGTGGTGGTTTTACGTTGGAAGAATTTGATGTTCCTCGTACTTTTAACGAAGACCTCGACAACGATGAGGACTTCTCGATTATCAAGGATTTTCTTAACGATTTCCCATTTCCTCCACCCGAGGAGGTTATGAGTATCGAGCCCAAATCTTCACTTGAGGAACCACCTATCCTCGAGTTGAAAGATTTACCTCCTCATCTCGAATATGTCTATTTGGAGGAGGACGACAAGTTGCCGGTTATTATTGCGAAGGAACTTTCGAATGATGAAAAAACCGCACTTGTCGATGTTCTAAAGGATCACAAAGGGGCAATTGCGTGGAAGTTATCCGACATTAAGGGGATCGATCCCAAGTTTTGTACTCACAAAATCTTAATGGAGGAGAATTACAAGCCCGCAATCCAAAGTCAAAGGAGGGTGAACCCCAAAATTCACGACGTCATCAAAAAGGAGGTCCTTAAACTCCTTGACGCGGGAATGATTTACCCTATTTCCGATAGCCCTTGGGTGAGTCCTATTCATTGTGTCCCTAAAAAGGGAGGGATGACCGTTGTGCCAAACGATGCCAACGAGTTGATTCCCACTAGACTCGTGACCGGATGGAGAGTGTGCATTGACTATCATAAGTTGAATGAAGCCACTCGAAAAGACCATTTTCCCTTACCCTTCATGGACCAAATGTTGGAGCGTCTTGCGGGAAACAATTTCTATTGTTTTTTAGATGGTTTTTCCGGTTACTTCCAAATCCCCATCGATCCTCGTGATCAAGAAAAAACTACGTTTACGTGTCCATATGGAACGTTTGCCTATCGTAGAATGCCATTCGGACTTTGCAATGCACCGGGAACCTTTCAAAGGTGCATGATGGCTATTTTTCATGACATGATCGAGAAGACGATGGAAGTCTTCATGGATGACTTTTCCGTGTTTGGTAATTCGTTCACATCGTGTTTGTCGAACCTTGAGAGAATGTTGAAACATTGTGAGGAAACCAACCTTGTGCTCAATTGGGAAAAGTGTCATTTTATGGTTAAGACTGGAATCGTCTTAGGGCACAAGGTCTCGAAAGCGGGGATTGAGGTAGATCAAGCTAAGGTAGACGTCATCGCCAAATTACCTCATCCCAAAACCGTTAAGGGAGTTAGGAGTTTCCTAGGCCACACGGGCTTTTATCGTCGATTCATCAAGGATTTTATCGAAGATTTCTCGACCCATTACACATCTTCTTGAAAAAGAGGCACGTTTTGTCTTTGACGAAGATTGTGTACGAGCCTTTGAAATCCTTAAGAGAAAACTTACTGAAGCTCCCATTCTTGTTGCTCCCAATTGGAACCTCCCCTTTGAGCTTATGTGTGATGCTAGTGATTACGCTATTGGGGCCGTTTTAGGGCAACGTCATGATAAGCAATTCTTGCCTATTCAATATGCTAGCAAGACAATGACCGATGCTCAACTAAAATACACTACAACAGAAAAGGAGTTCCTTGCCGTGGTGTATGCATTTGTGAAGTTCCGACCTTATCTCGTCTTAGCTAAATGCATAGTGTATACGGATCATTCGGCTATCAAGTATCTCATGGCAAAGCAAGACGCTAAGCCTATATTACTTCGTTGGATTCTCCTCCTTCAAGAATTTGATCACAAAATTGTTGACAAAAAAGGAGCCGAGAATCTAGCGGCCGATCATCTTTCTCGTTTGGAAGATCCTCACCAAAGTGTTTACGAGCCCAAGGAAATCACCGAAACATTTCCGCTCGAGACACTTGGTGTAGTGAACTCTAAGCTTGATTCTTCCAACCCATGGTTTGCGGATTTCGCAAATTACCATGCGGGTAACTTCATCATTAAGGGTATGACGACTCAAGAAAAACGAAAATTCCTTCGTGACGTCAAGTTCTACTTTTGGAACGACCCTTACTTGTTTCGAACTTGTGCGGATCAAATCATCCTACATTGTGTATTTGGCACCGAAGCTTCTAACATCCTTAGAGCTTGCCATGAGGGACCCACGGGTGGTCACCATGGTGTTAATCTCACGGCTAAGAAGGTGTTTGATGTCGGCTTCTTTTGGCCTACTATTTACCGAGATGCACAAGATCTTGTGAAGTCGTGTGATTCATGCCAACGACAAGGAAAAGCCTCACAAAAAGATGAAATGCCACAAAATATCATGCAAGTGTGTGAGATCTTTGACGTTTGGGGTATAGACTTTATGGGGTCGTTCCCATCATCTCGTGGTAATAAGTACATTCTCGTTGCGGTTGACTACCTATCTAAGTGGGTGGAAGCTAAGGTTTTGCCCACCAATGATGCTCGTGTGTTAGTCAAGTTTTTGAAAAGCTTTTTTTCTCGGTTTGGAACCCCTCGTGCGATCATAAGCGATCGTGGAACCCATTTTTGTAACGACCAATTCGAAAGGGTCCTAAGGAAATATGGGGTTACACATCGGCTTTCTACGGCTTATCACCCACAAACGAGTGGGCAAGTCGAGGTTTCAAACCGAGTGTTGAAGAGGATCTTGGAGAGATCCGTTGGGGAAAACCGACAATTATGGTCGGATAAGTTGGACGATGCTTTATGGGCCTTTAGGACCGCTCATAAGACGGCCATTGGGTGCACTCCCTATAAGCTTGTGTACGGAAAGAATTGTCATTTGCCGATCGAATTAGAACACAAGGCTTATTGGGCCCTAAAGCATTGTAATGATGATATGGAGACCGCGAGAAAACACCAGAAAATGCAATTAAATGAATTGGATGAATTGAGGGACATTGCTTATGAAAATTCATTGATTTATAAGGAAAAAACTAAAAAGTTGCATGATTCTAAAATAAAAAACCGGGTTTTTAACATTGGGGATCAAGTTTTGCTTTTTAATTCTCGCTTGAAAATCTTTTCCAGTAAGTTGAAATCCCGTTGGTCTGGTCCATTCACCGTGACTCAAGTGTTTCCGTATGGGACCATCGAGCTAGCTCAAGATGATGGTCCTAACTTCAAGGTGAATGGACATAGGTTGAAGCACTACTTTGGCGGGGAAGTTTCATCCTTGAACTACCTCGACAAAGTCACCTTCCCCAATGATAATTAGTATTGAGGGGATCGAGTCGAGCTCATGACTCGGTAATCAAAAATGAGGTGCCTCGTGGGGGAGTCCTATGCTTATCCTATGTACATATTATCGCTTTCTAATGTAGGTAACGTGTGGGGGATTTGTGCCTTTCCAACCTTTTTTCCGTGGTTGTTTGTGAATTGTGGACTTTAGATGATCATGATCTTCACGATTGGAGCCTCTCGTGTTCGTTTTGTGGGAGCACTCGATCGTTTGCTTTGAAGACTTTATCAATATCCATGATATATCCTTTTGATGTTCTAACCTTAGGTTTATAGCACACTTCATAAACGGCTATTAATTTATTGGTTACACCCTTTCCATGCTAGATTAGGCATTCGACTATGTCTTTTGTATGGGGGTGTTTGCACCCCTAGACTCGAAACATTGAGAAAAATGTTTAACTTTAGTATGGGGGGGGGTGAATAGATACTTGCCTTGCCAAACCTTCACGCTTTCCAAAGTTTATCTTTTTGTTTATCGTTTTGATGCAAAATAAGGCTAAAAATGGCCAAATTTTAAATTTTTTCTCATATTTTATAAGTGTTTGAAGATACGAATATAGGTTTTCCGATGGCGAGAATAAGAGTAATTTTTGACTCGACCGTGCGTGTTGAGCACTTAGCTTTGGTTCCTTAACTTCACATTAGGCTAAGTCTCTTAAATGAGGACGAGAAATGATAGGGGTAATTATAAGTTACTATGCTAAACGTAGAGTACTCGTATTCTTTCAAAAACTCATGTGTTCTCGTTGTTTGCTTATTCTCCCTTCGCATGTAAATATTTTTTGCTTAATAAATATTAACTTAGCGGTTTAGTTGGGATTGTTGGGTTTCTAGTCTTTTCTAGTAGCTTCCGTGTAATTAAATTGGGAAGACATTAAGGTATCGCCAGCGTCACGGTTTTGAAGTATTGGCACCCGAATAATCAAAAGCTTCACCCAGTAATAAGTTTCAAGTGCTCACCTAAATCAAGCAAACAATTTGAAGCCCCACAAGGCCGACAAATCTATGCAAAATTAAAAGTGAATCAAGCCTTAATCTTCGAAGCTTTAAAGATCAAAATTTCGCCTTAGCGTGAGGATATACGTCTTTGGCTAATAAAACTACCGATGAGGTGGATAATAAAATGCAAGGCAAGACCGAAGTCATAATAAAAGCTTCATGGCGAAGTTGAATAAAAGATGGAGGTAAACCAAAGATAATAAGGCCCTTCCGTTAGGGGGCGTATAAAAGTCTTGGTAATAAGTCTCATGTTCAAAGCCGTTATAAAACCGTGTTTATCGATTCTTCTTGTTGATTTAATTTTTTGACATCGTTGTCTATTGGGAGGGGTTATTGATTTGATGGTCTTGGTTACATCGTTAGGACTCTATTTTTAGACCTAAATCTCTATTATCGCATAATTCAAACAATGTATCCTCGTGAAACATTCAAGACAATATAAAATATAAGAGATACAACTTAGGAATAATGGGAGGATAAGTACGTGGTTAGGGCATATGAGTAGTGTTAGCATTACTAACTTATAATGACAATGATCTCGTTGCACGCTTGGCATGGAATTGGGGTGAAAATCGAGGACGATGAAATTATTTCTAACGAAGCATTCACGTGTTCTTATTCTATGAACCTAAACGTCCCATTTTGCGATGAAAATCATACATTATGTCTAAAACGCAAGTAGTTGTAGCAATAGAAGTAGTGTAGCTAGTTTATCGATCAATAAAGTGAATAAAAATGAATTTTGGAGCTGCTACGATACTTTATTCTAGCATTGCATGAGGGCACGACAATGGTTTAGTATGGGGGAGTGATGAGACTGCTTTTATACATAGTCTCATCGTACAAAAAGGGCTTAAAATGCATTAAATATCATCAAAATACCCATATATATGCTTGTGTTTGTTGCTTGTGTATTTTAGGTACGGATATTGAGAAAATGACAAAAGATCACAAGAATCATACAAAAACGAAAACGGGAAACGAAGCCGCACAATGAACCAAGCCCTAATGAAGACTTTCCCAAGATAAACTCTTGAAGATTTGAAGAATTATGAAGAAGGGTCCTCCAATATGGAAGAATTGACACTTTATACCCTTGTATCTTCATAATTACAAGTTTGGTCCCTAAAGTTTGTCAAAATTACAAAAAGGGCCCTCCATTTTGAAGAATTGGCAAGTTTAGCCCCTCAACAAAGCTAAATTGTCAACCATTATCCTCGACAAAGTCAAATACATCATGAAGTCCTTCAAACTACAAGAAATTACAAGTTTGGTCCTTTAAAAATCCCAAAATTACAAAAAGGACCCTTGACTTTCAACATTTGGCAAGAATGATCCCTCATCAAATAAGACTTGGCAATTTCAGTCCTACAAAATACCAATCATGCAAGTCAAGACCATTATCCATTAACAAAATGCCAAATCAGTCCCTCAAAAATCACAAAATGGCAAGAAATACCCCTGAAAATACTTTGGAAAAGTATTTGGGGCAAAAGTGTGAAAAATGAAAGTTTAATTACAAAGGGATTCGGATTTGTTTAGCTTTATTTACAAATTGGCAAAAGGAAAAGAAGTGAAGGGCTTAAGTTGGCCAGACATCATAGTTACCTAGTCCAACCACAAGCTGCCACCTCACCCCACTCACCACTTCCACCAATCACACCACTCCCTGCCTCCACCACAGCCTTCCACTCACCCGGTTTATACTTAATTAAATCCTTGGCGCCTAAACACCTTATTAATTATTAATCACCCCTAAAACAGATTAAACCTTGTGTTCATCAGCTCAAGAACACAATTAGGCATTCCTTAATCATTATGAATTAAAGGCTAATTCTTTCCATAACAATGATTAAGGGTCCTATAATCACAACCCAACCTTAAAACATGCCACATCATCATCCCTTTTGTCACATGCTACCTCCCCTGCCCCACCCTTCACGTCCAAACAAAAACAAGCCAGTAAATCAAATGTTGGAGAATTCAGCTTACATTCTAAGCTTGTTACAAGCCTTTGGATCACCTTTTGCTTGTCAGCTATCACTACACAACAAGAATCCTTCACATGATTCTCCAAGATATTCAAACTTCATAAGGGCAATTTTGGAAGTTCAAGACTAGGGTTTTACTTCTTTATCACCTTTCTAGATACATTGTAAGGCTATATATAAAGCCATAGGGTCTCATTTGTACGTTGCTTTTGGTTTTTCCTTGTTCAAGCACTTGTAAATCCTATTTTCAGATTTATGAAATTGTGTTAAGTGTGTTGAAGAAAGACCAAGTGCCATCTTATTTATGCTTGTTTATGTTCTTTGTTTACTGAATTTGAATCAAAAACCTGTTTTCAAAAGAGGAGTGTGCAAAAGTTTGCACATTTTCTTCATTTTCTTGATATTTTGCTAAGTTCTTGGTCTATCTTGGAATTCTTGGGTTATAGGGCTGATCATAGCATCCTAATTGATTTGATTAAGGTGTGGTGAGGCTTATAACTTGGGGATAATCAAGTGTGGAGGACAAGAGTTGCATCAATCAAGGATTTTTCATATTTCTGATTTTATACTTGTGCTTCTAACTTTATTGATTCTTAGCAGGTCTTATTGTGGAAGCTTGTGCTTGTTCTTGCTAGCACATAAGCTCGAAATCCGTGGGTGTGGATGTACATCCATGAGGTACACACCCTTAATCCCAAAATCTGAAAATATTTTGGATATTTGTGATATTTGAGTGTTGCCTATGTTCTTGTGTATTTTGTGGCTTATTCTTGCTTGAATATGTTGTTCTTAGTTGTTATTGTGTTTATTTGGGCTTGGGTGGTCTTGAATCTCACTTTTCCTTTGAAAAAATTGGCTTTGAAAAGTTAAAGGGGTGTTTGGGATTACCTGTTTGTGATTGCATCTTGGTATTGTGTTGTTAGGAGTTGTTATTTGTGCTTGGCATCTGTTATACACTTGTTTGAGAGTGTTTTGCTGTAAGTTTTGTGGTTTGAAACCTTGAATCAAAGATTGTGCTATAACATTGTGAGTTTGACTGTTTTTGACCTAAAATTTTGGGAAAACCTAGAGTTTATGCATGTTTAGGGATAAAATCTGTTTAGACTTCATTAAGATAACATACTTGATAGATCTGAGGTGTTGAATCTGGCTTGTGTGTCAAATACATCAGCAAAGTGAAAAATTGCATGTTCTTGTGTTCATCAGTAACTTAAGGTGCTTGAATCTTGCTTTATTCTTTGAATCCTTGCATGAAACTTGTTTAGACTTGTTCATTTAAGTTTAATATAGCCTGTGTATGCATTTGGTTGAATTTGGTTGGCTGAATTGTGCTAGAATTGCTTATTGAACCTGTTCTGCTTATTTGTTCATGTCTATGCAACATCTGGTGCTTTATTGATTAATCTGTGCAAATTGGGTGATTGTGTTTGTGAATTTTTGATTGTTATTGACTCCTTATGATCCAAAGATCATTTGGGTGCCTTTGTGTAATCTGAATCCCAAAAAAGTTCACTAAAGACAAAAAAGTCTATAAGTCAAGCAGTGGGAAAAGCTCCCACTGCTCAACACCCAAAACTAGCCCCTGCTAGTGTAAACTTGTACTCTGCTTATAAATAAGCTATTTTAGCTTATCCAGACTTGCAACAACTTATCTTTTGTAATAGATCTTCATTATTTGACCCATTTGAGTAGACTGGAGCTTATTAGACTTTTACTTTGACTTTTTGCTAGAAAACCAACTTATTTGACTTTTACATATGTGCTTATTTGCTTTTTCTAGCTTATTGAGTCAGCTTATTTGAAAACTCTTTGTTGATTTTGCTTACATAAGTCATTTGAAAGCTATAGAAACTTGAATCAGCACTTGGGGTGGCCTAGAACTCAAAAACGACTATTTTGTCATTTTCTATAGATTGCTTATTGCATTTTGAGGCTTATTCCTTAGGCTTATTTCAAATTTCTTTTTGCAGAAGTCTTACTTAGGACCAAAGAAGCTTGTGTGTTTAATTTCAGCTTATGACATTGGCTTATAGCTTAATGGGCCAAAAAGCCCATTAAGAATAAGCTGTTTGGCATAAGTTAGCTTATTTCACACTTTCAGCTTTTGGGCCTTTGGAAAAAGTTGTTTAAAATCAAATTTTGAGTCATGTAGTGCTTTTTGGGCTTATTTTGGATACTTTTTTATATTGGGCCCAAATTTGGCCCAATAAGGTTCTGTTTTGGGTTTAGCCCATTTTCTAGGCCCATTAAGGGTATTTAGGTAATTTCACTTTCATTTCTGACTTCTTTAGGTTAAATTAAGCTAGTTTGCAAGTTTTTAGAATTTTTTATGATTTTTGGATTTTTAATAATATTTTAATATTATTTTATTGTTAAAAATTAAAAGTCTGATTTTCTAAGTTTTTATATTTTTCCTAGGTTCTAAACACTTAATTAGGAATTTTGAAACTTTCCAAATATTTTTAGAGTCTTTTAATCATTTTCTAGAATTAATTTAAGTTTTAATTGATTTTAGTAGTTTTTAATTGTTTAAAAATAGTTTTTAGTGGTGTTAAAATTTTGAAAAATACTTTTTAGCTTAATTAGAGTGTTTTTTAGGTTTACAAACTTTAAGATCTTGTTTCGGACTCTTTAATAATTAATTTTGATCTTTAGGGCTTTAATTAGCATTAAAAAGTCATTATCTAATTCATTAAAAGGTTTTGGCAAGTTTGGATTTTTTGTAAACTCTTAGAATATTATTGTGGATTTTTGGTAATTTTTAGGAATTTTTTAGGTTAAAATTTTAATTTTAGTGCTTTTTACTGTTTTACGTGTACACCTTTTTCGACTTAGTTTAATCCGTCTTCGTAACCGTCATTCTCTTCTAATCTCATTTCTATTTTTCTTTCTCAAAAATATAATCACAAATCTAATCCAAGTCATTTCACACATAACACACTAGCCTCCTTGAGAACGAACTCATTTTAGGGTCATTTACACACTGTTTTCCTAAATCGTCGTGCTTACCCTTTTTGCTCTCTTTTCCTAAAGACGAGTAAAATCACTACATCATCGAGCTAGAGACTCATTAAATCAAGCTTGAATAACTATGTTAGATCATCTATAATAGAGTGTGGTAGGTTAGGATTAATAAAAGGGTAATATAGTTGAGATGAAGTGTAGGGGGTGCCTTTCTTTTGTCTTTTTAGTGTTTGTAGTGTTGCTCTCTCTCATTTCATACTTGGAGCTTATGGAGGAGGCCCTCATATCAAGTTCACTTTGATACTTTTGTGATTCAAAATTGACTCTTAATAATGTCTAAAATAAATTCACTTTAGTAGACCTTTCCTTAGCTCGAGTTAAACAAAGTACACAATGTCATAAGTGTAGGGGAGTTTTACTCCAATACTCTTAAACCTTGAGGACAATTTTTATCTTAAGTGTAGGGGGTCTTCTATCGAAGTGGCCTTACCTAGACCATTGTCTTGCCTTCATGATAATTGAGAAATTTAACTTTTCAACATTTTTCAAATCTTTGATCTACTTTGGCCACAAAAATATTGCATTCATATTTTTTGCATTTATCATTTTTCATTTGCATAACACATTTGCATTCTATATATTTCTTCTTTTATTCAAAAATATATGAAAAAGGAAAAAATATAATAAAGGATATGGTTTAACAAATTTAGACTTCTTTGACATATTAGGTCCACCATGAATCTTTTAACTAAACCCGAGTTTGCTTATCCAAGTTTACTCTAGCTAGTATCCTTAACCATGTAGACCTTTATTGGTTTATTAGGCTAAGCATCCACGAGTCTCATTATTTGAGATTTTAAATTGTGGAGAACGAGAGATGATAGAGTTTGAAGTAAGTGTAAAGGGCTAGATAAACCTTATATTAATTACTTGTGGCCATTATATCCCCTTTCGTAACCTTTACGTTCTTGTCAACGCATGTATATATTGTTAATAAATTATCAAGAACGGTTTTAATTGGTTTGTAGTCTCTTATGCATTTTTGACTAATCATTCGTGGTTGGTATAAGTACGTCTTATGATTCTAAGTTAGAACGTTTTATGTGTACTAGAGTTATGTCATGCTTAATACTTAGCGGGTGTTTTTCTTCTAATTATTTTTCTATTCTTTATGAGGAATAAAGAAAAATAAGAGCGGCTTATAAAAAAATGAGTGGCTAGAAAAAAGAAGAAAAAAATAAGAAAAAGAAACGAAAAAGAAAAAAAAAGAAAAGAAAAAGAAAAAGAAAAAGAAAATAATTATGCAATGACTCCCAAGAGGGATAGTGTGGTGTTAATTATAGTAGCTACTAAATTTCAATATTACTCTCACAAGGGTTGCGGGGATTTAATAGTTGCTCCAATCCAATATTACCTTGACGGGTTGCGAGATTGAAGATCCAAGGTCTCAAAAAGGCGGCGGATATAAATTATTGCGTGAGTTTTATTTTTCTTTTCTTAGCGAGTGAGTAGCTACTTATTAATGCATGACATAAGGATCTTAAACATAAAGCGAATGACTTATTATTTTAGGTCGGACTTATATCAATTGTGGGTGGTTTTTCAAGTAATGGATAAGATGGTTACTTAGGATTAAAATCGTGATTCCTTATTTCTATATTTTACACTTCTTATATTTCACGCTTTAAATAATCTCAAATTTTCTCTCAAGCAATTTGCTCAAATAATAACCGGTCTTAGAGGCAAAATAAGTGGAGGTACAATGGTAACACAATTAAGTTTTATGAATAAGTTGATGCACTTTCATTTATGAATAACAATGATCTCGTTTTTAAGCTTGGTATGGGAAAGTGAAACTTGAGAATGATAAGTATTCATGGTACCAAAAGACCCAATCAAAGTCAATGATTTATTTGTGAGTTATTTCCATCAAAGTCATTTCAAGAAAATACAAAAATATATAAATATAATTGTTTTACTTGTATTGCATTGTAAAATCAAAATCATGCGTCATGTAGTGTAGCATAGTGTAGAAGCATTTCATCTTGGCCAAGGTGGATTAATAATAACCAATTTAATATAGGAAATATATGTGTATAAGAGATTAATGTTCGTTTTTCGACTCAAATTGATTTTCAACTTTAACAATGAGATTAATAGTTTTTGGTTAATAGTACTTATTTGGAATCTTTGTCTAATTAAACTTAAAAAATGGGAATATAATTTTAGGCTAAGGAATATATAAAAATAAAAGCGCAAACAATTGACATAAAATTACTCTAAAATGTAAAATAAAATTATACTACAATTTAAAATTTAGATTAAACTAATTAAATCTAAGATGCAACAAAACTATATTATAATTAAAAAAATTAATTATTCTAAATACAAAATTAATCTAAATGCAAGCACGTAATAACAAGTAAAAATGACAAAAAATAAAATCACAAAGATAAACATAAGATTAAAACATAAAGCTTTAACCTTTTTAGCTT
Organism: Glebionis coronaria; assembly: GCA_025667525.1. NCBI lineage: Eukaryota > Viridiplantae > Streptophyta > Magnoliopsida > Asterales > Asteraceae > Glebionis > Glebionis coronaria. The sequence continues at coordinate 722,380 of JANFOE010000459.1, forward strand.
ACTACTCTTTTTAGATGATAAAGCTTGAAGCTTTATATACTAATAAGCTTAATAATCACAAAAAGGTGTAAACTTTATACTAAAAGTAAGCTTATCTAAATGAAAACTAATTTAAAACAATTTTTATAAACAATAAATATTATTTAAAAACTATTTAAACTATTTTAATCTAATTAATTAAACTAAAACGATTAAGCTAGATATTTATAAAGGATAGAACTTAGTACCCGTGGTCCGAAGAAAACGCTCTAAACGAAACATCAACATAATCAAAAAAAGATTACCCGTAAAGTACACGACCTCCCAAATCAACAAAATACGGCCCGTAAAGTACATGGCCAACCAAATCAAACTTAAGCTAAAGCGTAACCCGGCCCGTAAAGTACACGGCCTCTCAAATCAAACTCGAACAAAATCTATTAAACCATAAGCTCTTCACCAAACGTGAATCCATTCGCCAAGATTACAATAGCACAAGAGGTTAGAATAACAAGCAACTATTGATATTTAATAAAGAGATTCAAACAAAACTAATAGATCTAGATTACTTTTTAGGTTTTATAAAAGTACTTTTAATTTTAAAGCTAAAAATTATAAATCTACTAAATTTATTTAAAAACCTAATAGATCTAAACTATTTTATTGTATTATGAAAATACTTTGATTTTTAGACTTAAAACTAATAGATCTACAATTATAAAAAGTAAATCTAATGATAAAAATAAATTTAACTAAATTAATTAACTACTTGAAATTAATAAAAGATGTAAACTAAATATGGATAAAAAAACCACTAATTAAAATCCTAGCTTATTAATAAGTTATGAGCCAAAGCTTAGAACTTATGTGATTTAAAAAGGTAAAAAGCTAATTAAATAACTCCTGAAACAATAAGTTAGATCTAGAAAAATAAGCCCACAATAAGCTTGAAATAAAATGAATTATTTCAAGCTTTAATATAAATCTAACTTATTTGAAAAAAGTCCCAAATAATAAGCTAGATTATTGAAAGAAAATAAAACTAAGAAAGGTAGAATGAGATTAAGCAAATAGAGATAAGCAATAAGCTAAATTTGAATTTTATTAAATATAGAAGAGTACAAAACTTGAAATAAAATAACATCTATGTGAGGAAAATACAATAGAATCTTTGAGAGAAAAAAATTAAACTAAAAATTATCTAACAAGAAAATACAATGAGATGGGAATGTATAAATAGGCAGCCAACTTGGAGGATAGAATAGTCATTTGACCCTCTTTCTTTTCTTGTTAATATCGCCTAAGGGGCCAACTGTCCTTAGATTCTCTTGTTATTATCGAAAGTTCCTTGTTTGTATCGACGAGTGGCTGACAGCTATGACACTCTTGGATCATGCGCTTCATTAATGCCTGGCACACACCTCATCGACCTCGTTTTCATTGAAAGGACATGTGTCACCATTTCATTGGAGGTCCGCTATGCGTCATCTGACTCCTCTGCCACCTCGTATTGACGTGGTGGCGGCGCCGCCACGTGTCGTCCTCTGAGCGGTCAGCCGCCACTACAACTGCCATGTATGCGCCCCCACTGACACCTCTGCACCTCCTACTGACATGTCAGCGCCACCTCGTACCTGTGAAATAGAGTATAGTCAGTGCCACGTGTCCGCTGACGTCAGCTGGTCTGGATCAGGTTTGAACCGGGTCCATTCTGGTCTGGCTCGGATCCGGTCTGGACCGGCTTGCCATGTGGACCACTCAGAGAGTGCCACGTGGCAGTGGATAAATAATATCCACCAAACACCATCCACAGGACTCGAACCCGAGTCTCGTGTGACAAACCTTAAGGTCTAAGGGTTTGCCAATGGAGCTGGCAGCCCTTTAAGTTTACTACTGCCATTTTTATTACTTGACCCCTTTCTGTCTTTGACCCTGTGCCTTTAAGTCTGCCCAAAGTTCTTTTGATATGGCACTCCGTTCTTCTTTAGAGCGTATCATTATTGCTTCTGGATCGGGATTTGGTGATCGGCAGTGGAGACTTGCTATGTTGCCCTTTTCCCTTGGGGGGGGGGGGTTGGGTGTTTATTCTGCGGGTGATGTATTGCATTATGCTTTTCTTGCTTCTCAGTTACAGTCAGCTGATTTGTAGTCTAAGCTACTTCAACACATTGATATTAGATCTTATGGACTCCAGTTTGATGATGCCTTACGTGTGTTTAACTCGGTTATGGAGATTGATTTTCTAAGTAATCCGAGTGAAGTCGCTGCCCCCAAACTCATAAAGAAAATGGCAGATATATATTTTGCTCGGGTTATTAAGAATGTAGAATCCACTTTCGCTTTATCTGCTCGACAGATGGCTTTATGGGCATCTCAGAGGGAGGATCATACTTCTGATTGGCTTAGGACGGTTCCTATCTCGGAGTTGGGTCAAACTATGAATGGGAGGACTTATCGATGTTTTTGTGTTATCACTTAGGTATTCCCTTGTTCTCTGTTTCGAAGCCCTGTTCAGCTTGTTCGAGAGTATTTGATGGGGATATATTTGGGGATCATGCGGTATCGTGTGCTGGTATCGTTGGGATTAAGCATCGTTACAATTTGGTACGTGATACTCTTGCTGATATATGCTATCGTTCAGGGATATCTGTCGGAAAGGAAGTTAATATCGAACTAGATGGAGGACTTGATAATGCCTTACGTCCGGCATATATTTTATTTTATTCTTGGGATGGAGGTAAAGATGTGTGTGTTGATCTGACTAGTTCTTCTCCTTTGACTCGTACGGGGATGAATGCCTTTGTACCTGGCCGAGCTGTGATTGATGCTGCACAACGTAAATGATGCAAGTATTTGGCTAAGTGTGTAGCTCTCGAATATGGGTTTCTTCCTTTCTCCTTTTCTTCTCTAGGTGAGTTACAGGAAGATGTAGTTGCGTTGCTGAAGCAGATCCAGATATTTTCTAAGGCTCAAGACACTGGAGCGCGCGCTGCTGTACATTTTTTCTATAGAATAGGTTTTGCCATTGCTAAAGGGGTGGGAGCGCAGATAGTATCTTGACTCCCGTCCAATTTGTTGTAAATCCCTTTTTGTTTTTAATAAAGTGATGGTTTGATAATAAAAAATAAATAAATTAACAATAATAATAATAATAATAATAATAGCTAAAGGAGTGGGGGCTCAGATTGTACCTTGGCTTTCTACTAACTTTTTGTAAATCCTATTATTTTAATAAAGTGACGTTCCCATAAAAAAATAATAAAAAAATACGTAAATTATTTTAGTTTTATAAAAACTTTATTTTATTATTTATTAATAATAATATTCGGAATTTTATTTTATTAATATTATTTATTTATTAAAAACTTATTTATTTAATTTAAAAAAGAATTAAAATTAAAAAATTAACAGAGAACAAACCGTGAGGAAATACACTGTGAGGTCAGGACCGTTGGTTTCGTAATTTTGTGCTCTTTCCATTGTGGTGCTCGTTTTGACTTTTCTTGACCTTGTCTTTTGTCCTTTTCTTCAATAAATGACCGTGAAATCCCGTGTTTTCTTTCCTTTTGATCTTTTGTACCTATTTCACAACAAAAACATAAACCACGCATAATTCTGACATTTACGATATTAATTACACCTTTTGGTCTCCTTTTTTCATTGTTTTAAGTGGTAAAAGGATAAGTGTTTACACACTTATTAAATCCCCTACACTTGACCATTGCAATGTCCCCATGCAATGCATTAAATTAAGGCAAAAGTTTACATTTTTCTCATAATTAATCAATCTTGGCCTATTACTACTACTACTTCTACAACAAAATAAAACTTAAAGATTAAAGTTTTATAAAGGATAAAATAATTTTCACTTATTCATTTATTTTTAAATTGTTTCATGGAAGTAACTCGTAAGGAAATCTAAGACTTAAATTAGGGCTTTTGGTGTTATGAATATTTATCACCCTCAAGTTGCACGTTCCCCATACCAAGCAAAATGAGATCATTGTTATTATAAGTTAGTAAAGCTAACACTTACTCATGTGGTTTAATTATTTACTTAGACTCCTTATTCCTACAGTGTATCTCTTGTATTTTATTTTTGTCTTGAATGATCGCGAGGATGCATTTTTTACTTATTTCGATAATTTATTTAGGCCGAAAATAAAGTAGGACGATTTAATCAATAGTTAGCTAAAGGACAAAATCTTTTAAAACGACTTCTAGAAATCTCATAAAGTTCATATCTTGGCATAACTCGTTTCACGATTTGAGACCTTTCTCAGACTGGTATTTGGCATTTACTTCATACTTCGAATCTTGAGAGACGTTCTTGAAATAATGGTCTTCTCTTTATATGTGGAATTTCTTCACTTGAAGTTTTTGAGAGATTCTTCAAACTTGGACCACGACTTCTTCATTTTTCTTCAATCTATATTTGGGATTTTGATATACAACGATCCGCCTCTTTTTCAGACTTAGATCTATTTATCCTCATACCTTGTTAGGGTCTTTTTGGATAGATTTATCCATGATCTTTATGGGAGTAACTTGATTTTCGTCGTGTGTCTTGATCCTTCATATATGATTTTGGAATAATGATTCTTCACATCATCTAGGATCTTTAGCAACAAAATGGATCGTCATGACTTGTGAGGGCCTTTTTGGACTCGGATATCCTCATGCCTTGTTAGGGCCTTTTTGGATACGCCAATCTTCGCGTCCCGCTTCAATAATTTATGCCTTGGCTATTAACTCTAATTAATCCCGAGCAACTTTTAAACGATTTTGTGCTAGAAGCTAAGTAATTTTTCAAATCGTACGACCTTATTTATTGCTGTAACACCCCCAATTTCGGGTCATATGCGGAAGCTCATATGAGATGCTACTTCATAATATAACAGCTCAAGTAATAGAAAACGACTCGAAAAGAATCGTTTTTAAAAGTAAACAATTGGATTGAAATAAAAGTTTACAATCGTTCGTAACATGGTCCCCAAACATTTAATAAACAAGTATACAACATCTTTTCATATTAAAAGTCATTGAACGATTTTTACAAAACGGCGAGCTTTTAACCCATTTATTATAATTCCGTAAGCATCGAAATCCCTCCTGCCATTACTGTAACACCCCATTGTGAAAATGGAAATATCACAGAAATTATGGCGTGTCATCAAAGAATACAAGGAAAAATGTCTAAACATTACTTGACCATAAAAGGAGAATACCAGAATCAAACATCGGTAGTCCAAAAGTAAAGCCCATCACACACAAACATAGTATAATAAAGGAAAGGACTGAACAATGTCCAAAGCATAAGTATCATAAGAAAGGAAATGCATAATGTAAAGAAGGCTAGACAGCTTCCAGTCCATATGCACGTACTCTTAGTGTCTACGAGCGTCCCTGAGTACCTGCCGTTTTGGGAACATAGAAAAGGAAAACGGCTGAGCAAATACGCTCAGTGCACGGATGTACAATAAAGCATGAATAGGATAAGCATATAACATAATAACAGTGGAAGAAAACTAAGTCCCGAGTAACCTGGTTAAGTCTTAATAAAACTTGTTTAATAGTTTGAAAGTCTTATGTTTATCTTATAAAAACTGTTTGTCATATTTTACCATTAGCCAATATAGGTCATGAAAATCCACCGGGCATGAATACTTGGAGGGGTGACCTCATCATGCAGATTAGAGGGGCTGCCTCTAATTTAATATACTAGTTTTTGGGTAGGAGGGATCAGCTCCTTGTGAAGGATGCAAGGCACACACCACATTCACCATGAAATCCTGAATAAAAACATGTAACTAGGATGCACCCATACGCCCCACATGATAAATATAAATAAATGGCCAAAAGCTGAAGGGACGCCACGAGCAATCACTCCGCCGTGGTGAAGTCATAACATCAGTGCCTCTAATGTTATGGTTATGGTACCTCCATAACTAGGTGAAACTGGTCATGCATGTATATGGCTATAGGTAATCTTAATTAGACATAAGCAGTCAAATACGTAACTTATACTACGGGAAAACAGTTGGCTGCATACGGGGAATCCTAATAAGGAAAGAATGTCCATACTGAAAGGACGGAAATCCGTACCTTATGTCCAGTGAACGAAGAAGACGAACTGAGAGGAATCCTACTTCCGAATCACTAATGCTACATAAATACATACATGAATAAGTATCTGCTTACTAAATACGTAGCTGGTTTTATGTCATGTCTTAGCTTATTTTATGTGTTCTTACCATGTTTTACTGTTTAAAGCCTTAAACTGTGTTTTATCTTATATTCTGTTTAATCTGATTAAGTACTTCTGGTATTTCATATGTTATTATACTTACTGTGTAATAATAAGTAACTTTCCAAAAATAGCAGGTTTCCTAAAATAGAAAGTTTCCAAAAATAGAAAGTTTCCAAAAATAGAAAGTTACCAAAAATAGAAAGTTTCCAAAAATAGAAAGTTTCCAAAAATAGAAATTTTCCAAAAATAGAAAGTTTCCAAAAATAGAAAGTTTCCAAAAATAGATTTACTGCTTAAAATAGATAAGTTTCTAAAAATAGAATGTTTACATAAATAGATTAGTTGCCTTAATTAAATAAGTTTCCATAAATAGATTAGCTGCCTGAAATAAATAAGTTTCTAAAAATAGAAGGCTTCCATAAATAGATTAGCTGCCTTATTTAATTAAGTTTCTAAAAATAGAAAGTTTCCATAATTAGAAATAAGCTAGGTATATAAGCCTAAAGGTTTTCATGATTATTTTCTAAGTCATGTGATATAATATATAGTTTAATAATTATTTCATGTAATTAAATTAAACTATAGGTTAAAATATTTAATTAAAGTATAACATGTTTTTAATTAAATAAGTTAAATACTTAGGTTAAAATATGTATTATTATATATTAATAATATAACCCAAGTCATGTTAATTAATTAATTATATCCATGGTTTTAAAATCATTAATTAATTATAAGTCTTAAATATACAAATACTTAGGTTAATTAATTTCATGTTTATAATAATTAAAATAACCTAAGTCATGTTATTAAATTAATCATATCATTTTATTAATTTAATTTTAACATAAGATCATAAACATAAAAAAACTAAACATACATTATGAACCAGATCTAGACTAAAAAGCATGAACCGGACATGAAATCGACACCGTACCCCGAACCAACTCGGGGTACCCCGTGTTTTACTGCTGCCGTGGGACCCACACTCACCAACCAAGACCGTATGGTCTTGGTGGTGGTCGGCTAGGCAAACCGAGACCCCTTTTGGGTTCGGTGAAGCCTGCGGCCAAAAACAAACACCCCTTAAAACACCCTTTCGATTTTATTTAACACCAAATCATGTTAGATCCATGTTTAATTATTAGGTTTTTGTAAAAAACATCACATGTTCTTGATTTATAAAAAGATTAAATCAAAAGAAAAGGTTTAAAAAGGATTTATCGAATTCGTGGATCAAAAGGACGAAGAACCAACACGATCAATCACTAAAACTCCAAGATCCAAGATCACAAATCACCTCTTATGGTGGTTGTAGGGTGGCGGCACAAAGAGACAAGGGAAAGGAGGTTTTTAGGTTTTCTTAAAAATCTTCTGTAAAGATTAAATGAGTAGTAAAAAAAATAATAACCCCCCTGTAGTAAATTTGACAAATGGGCTTGGCCCATTTGTCCTTGTTGCCGCGGGTAGGGACCCCACTTGGGGTACCCGTACCTTTTTCCGTGTCTCGTTGTTAAGTTAAACGTTTGTGATTATTTGTGTTCGTGTTTTAAGTGTTCTCGTTACGTAAATAACGTGATCTAATATATTTAATTACGCTCGTAATAAATATATATACGTAATTAATAATAGTTCGTGTTTTGATTAAGTTCATGATTTCATGATCGTATGTTCGTGATTAATTATCGTCAAATAATTATTACATGATCGTGCATAGTAAATACCTATCGTGTTCTAACACGTACGTAATACGTAAACTCCTAACACGTAATCGTAATCATGCTATATTAGGAAAGTTTTAATCTAGTACGAATGATCCTAAGGGTACTATTCATGGTAAAATCATGCGGGTTTTACAACTCTTCCCCCCCTAAAAAGAATAATTCGTCCCCGAATTATAGATAAAGTAAACTGGAAAAGAAGAAGATACCCGAATTCAAAATATGAAATGAGGGTAAGAAGCCCGGATAGACTCCTCCGTTTCCCAAGTGGCTTCCCGCTCGGTATGATCCCTCCATAGAATTTTGACGAATGGAATCGTCTTCTTTCTCATGACTCGTTCTTGTCTGTCAAGAACTCGTTCGGGTTTTTCTATAAAAGTGAGATCTTCACGTATCTGTTCCAGTGGATACTGAACCATGTGAAGGGGATGATACTGGTACCCTCTGAGTAAGGACACATGAAACACATTGTGCACATGCGAAAGCTACGGAGGTAACGCCAATCAGTAAGATACTTCACCGACTCGTTCAATAATATCACACGGTCCGATGAAACGAGGACTGAGCTTCCCTTTAATCCCGAAGCGTCTAACACCACGTGCCGGCGAAACCTTAAGGAAGACGTGATCTCCTACATTAAAGTGTATATCCCTACGATGCTTATCGGCGTAACTCTTCTGACGTGACCGTGCCTCCTGAATTTTCTGCTTAGCTACTGGGATCTTCTCATTGGTCATCTCTATGATTTCCGGTCCTTCAAGTGTTCGCTCGCCAACCTGATCCCAACAGATTGGGGCGCGACACTTTCTGCCATACAACATCTCAAATGGAGCACACTTGATGCTTGCGTGCCAACTGTTGTTGTATGCAAACTCCACCAAACAGATGTATTCGTCCCAATCACCCGTCCATTCCAACGCATTCCAATGTATGAATGGTTCGCTCTGACTGTCTGTCCGTTTGAGTTTGAAAAGCCGTGCTAAGCTTATGTTGTGTACCCCAAGCTTTCTGCAGACTTTTCCAAAAGCGCGAAGTGAATCGAGGATCTCTGTCTGAGATGATGCTGGATGGTGCACCGTGGAGTCTCATGATCTCTCGTCTATACGTATCTGCGAGTTTACTTACCGAATCTTCCTTGCGGATCGGTAAGAAATGAGCTGATTTGGTAAGTCGATCTACGATAACCCAAATTGCATCGTGCTTCCTCTTGGTAGGCGGAATACCGGTAACAAAATCCATGGTGATTTTGTCCTACTTCCACTCTGGAATATCTAATGGTTGAAGGAGACCGCCAGATCGCTGATGCTCGATCTTAACCTGCTGGCAGGTAAGACATTTGGAGACGTAAGTGGCCACATCCTGTTTCATACCACTCCACCAAAAGTACTACTTGATGTCGTGGTACATCTTAGTCGAACCAGGATGTATCGAGAATGGGGAGCTATGAGCTTCAGCTAACAAATCTTCCCGGAGTTCTTGGTCATCAGGAACACAAAGTCTCGTGCCCTGCCATACGATACCATCTGCATCTACTCTGAATTCTATCTGCTTCTCCAAATTCTGTACTAACGTCCAGATTTCTCCGTCATTCTTCTGAGCTTCCTTGATCTTAGATAGTAACTCTGGTTCCACTCTAAGATTAGCCCAGTAACCGTGTAGTCCACGTACCATGATTTCGATGTCTAGTCGCTCCAAGTCTCTGATGATTTCCTCTTCGATTTTAATGCCGTTGATCATTCCGGACTTCCTGCTAAGAGAATCTGCTACTACATTTGCCTTTCCGGGATGATACTGTAGATTAATGTCATAATCCTTCAACAGCTCTAACCATCTCCTCGGCCTCATGTTCAATTCACGCTGAGTGAAGATATAGTTCAAGCTCTTGTGGTCCGTAAAAATGTCACATGATTCTCCATATAAGTAGTGCCTCCATATCTTCAATGCAAACACGACTGCAGCAAGTTCCAGGTCGTGCGTGGGGTAATTTTCTTCATAAGGCTTAAGTTGCTGTGAAGCGTACGCGATCACTTTCCCATGTTGCATGAGAACACAGCCAAGTCCCTTCCCCGATGCATCGCTGTACATTTGAAATCTACCCGTACCAGATGGTAGAGTAAGAATAGGTACAAATACTAGCTTCTGCTTCAGGTCTTCAAAGCTCTTCTCTCGATCTTCAGTCCAGACGAATTTCTCCCCTTTCCGCATCAGTTTGGTCAATGGTAGTGCTAGGCGGGAAAAATTCTCCATGAACCTACGGTAATAGCCAGCTAAACCTAAGAAACTGTGGACTTCCGTCGCTGATGTCGGCCTTGGCCACTTAGTAATGGCCTCAACCTTCGCTGGATCCATAGTGATTCCTTCTGTTGATACAATGTGACCTAAGAATGCCACCTTGTCTAACCAGAACTCACACTTGGAGAATTTAGCATACAACTGCTTCTGGCGAAGAATCTGTAGCACTGTACGAAGATGGTCTTCGTGTTCCTCCTTGGACTTTGAGAAAATCAGGATGTCATCGATGAAGACAAAAACGAACTTGTCCAGAAATTCATGGAAGATTCTGTTCATAAAATCCATGAACACTGCTGGAGCATTTGTCAGGCCAAATGGCATAACTACAAACTCGTAGTGGCCATAACGGGTACGAAAGGCAGTCTTAGCGATGTCCTGCTCCTTGACCCATAGCTGATGATAGCCTGACCTAAGATCAATCTTGGAGAAGTGTTTGGCCCCTTGGAGTTGGTCAAACAGATCGTCAATGCGTGGCAGTGGATACCTATTCCGAATGGTAATCTTGTTGAGCTCGCGATAGTCTATGCAAAGACGCATACTGCTGTCCTTCTTCTTAACAAACAAGACCGGTGCGCCCCATGGAGATGCGCTCGGTCGAATGAAACCTCGTTCAAGAAGTTCTTGCAGTTGATCCTTCAGCTCCTTCAGCTCTATGGGAGCCATGCGATAAGGAGCCTTAGAGATTGGTTCAGCTCCTGGAACCAGCTCGATACTGAATTCCACTTCTCGTGCAGGTGGTATGCCCGGAAGTTCTGATGGAAAAACATCTTGGAATTCCGACACTATAGGTTGATCCTAAATCGATGGAGATTCAGCATCCATGTCGTGAACCGTAGCTAGATAACCCTCGCAGCCATGTGACAGTAGTGCACGCGCTTGCAGGGTTTGTATGACTTGTACAGACCGTCTGGGGTATGAACCCATTATGAATGTACTCTGGTGCATTAACATCACCGAAGATAACTCGATATGAATGGCAGTCTATGGTAGCATGATACTTGGATATCCAATCCATGCCCAAAATCATGTCGAAGTCATTCATGTCCAGCGGAAGTGCGTCGACAGGTCGAACCTTATCATCAAATTCTAGGGGAAGACTCTTGTATACATGGGTGATTAATACAGAGTCCCTCAAAGGCGTGGAAATAGTAAGCCTATTTTCTAGTGGCAAGGGAGGCATCCTAATGTTCTTAGCATAAGCAGTAGAAATAACCGAGTGTGTAGCACCCGTATCGAAAAGAACACATGCAGCTTGACCATACATATACAAGATTCTAGTGATGGTACCTGTAGACTTGTTGGCCTGGTCTCGAGATGTCGTGTAAACACGCCCGACAGTAGGAGGCGGCTTGGTATCAGCATGTCCTGATGTACCCTCCAACTCGCCCTTACGGTAATCCTTCATAATATGGCCAGGAAGACCACACTTGAAGCACGCATCAGTATTACGGCGACATGGTCCTGGGTGCCTACGGTGGCAAGTAGAGCAAATAGGATGAGTGTATCCTCCAGCAGGTACTCTGGCTGGCTGAGAACCAGTGATAGCTGGACGGCTAGGCTGCGAACCTCTCTGGTTCTGGTCCCTACCGTTTCCATGGTTCCTGCTGTTGTTGGAGTGCCCAGCGTTGTTACGGTAATTGTCATTACCGCCACGCCTATCCGTAGCAGAACGGTCGTAAATCTGACCGTTTTCCTTGGGCTGATGAGGCTGCTGCTGAGTAGCCGGCTGAGACCGGTCCCTAGTTTTCTGCCTCTTGTCGGGTCTTTCAGCTTCCCCGAACTCATCTCTCTCCTGCAGCATCTCCAGTTTCCGCGCTGCATCGGCCACTTGTCCTACAGTGTTGAACGTAGCACACACCAGATTGTTTGCGACCGATGTGCGAAGAGCCCATCTAAAGTGATGTGCCTGCTCTTCAGGAGTACCTGTTGCCGCACCAAGGAAACCAGCTAAGCGAAGAAAGCGCTGCATAAACTCGTTGCTATTCTCCCCAGCTCTCTGTCGGATCCCATGGTACTCTCTCTTGAGCTTGTCCTGCTCAGCCTTGGGAAAGAACTACTCCATCACCCTGTCCTTGAACTGAGCCCAAGTCAAACCAGCAACCCACTCATCACCACCTTCAGATTGAATCAATGCTAACCACCAGTTGAGTACATCGCCTTCGAACCGATAGCATGCCAACCTCGCCTTGTATGCGGGGTCACAGCCCATAGCGTTGAAAATCTTCTCGATGTGATCCAACCAGCTTTCAGCATCGCTGGGGCTATCTATCTTCTCAAAAGCTCGAGGGCGGAGCTTGTTGAATCTCTCCAGCCATACTGCTAATGTCACTGGAGGAGGAGGAGGAGGTGGCTAATTATGTTGCTGATTGTTGGCAGCTTGAACTTCAGCCTTGATGTCATTCCTCAGTTGAGGAAGCAAGGCTTGCATGGCAGCCTGAATTACAGCATTGAGTTGCTCCTGTTCGCGTGTGAGAACCATCTGACAGTATAACATAAAACATATGATTAAACAGATCAAAACATAAAATCTATATATACATGAAAAAAAAATTTATACTAAAATTTCATGAGAAAAATTTTATGCAAGAAAATTTTATGTATGAATGCATGATGCAGTTTTATGAAAACTTTTGTATGCTCGAGAGTGAACGCCTCTGGTCAGTTCACCCAAAACAAAAGACATAGCGAGGGGACGCCTATGGGTCGGTCCCAAATCTAAAAGTTTCGATAAAACACATGCGACTAAATAGGGCCAGTCCTGTACCAACCATTACTTAGTCAAAAACCCTGCAACAATGACATGTATATGTATGCTTAAAAATGATGAATGCATGAAAACAACTGTCAGTTCTAGGAATACCGTAGTGACTACCAACTAATCACAGGTCATATTTGAGAGCCTACAGGTCGAAGCCTTGGCTCTGATACCATAATTGTAACACCCCATTGTAAAAATGGAAATATCACAGAAATTATGGCGTGTCATCAAAGCATACAAGGAAAATTGTCTAAACATTACTTGACCATAAAAGGAGAATACCGGAATCAAACATCGGTAGTCCAAAAGTAAAGCTCATCACACACAAACATAGTATAATAAAGGAAAGGACTAAACAATGTCCAAAGCATAAGTATCATAAGAAAGGAAATGCATAATGTAAAGAAGGCTAGACAGCTTCCAGTCCATCTTCACGTACTCTTAGTGTCTACGAGCGTCCCTAAGTACCTGCCATTTTGGGAACATAGAAAAGGAAAACGGCTGAGCAAATACGCTCAGTGCACGAATGTACAATAAAGCATGAATAGGATAAGCATATAGCATAATAACAACTGAAGAAAACTAAGTCCCGAGTAACCTGGTTAAGTCTTAATAAAACTGGTTTAATAGTTTGAAAGTCTTATGTTTATCTTATAAAAATTGTTTGTCATATTTTACCATTAGCCAATATAGGTCATGAAAATCCACCGTGCATGAATACTTGGAGGGGTGACCTCATCATGCAAATTAGAGGGGCTGCCTCTAATTTAATATACTGGTTTTTAGGTAGGAGGGATCAGCTCCTTGTGAAGGATGCAAGGCACACACCACATTCACCATGAAATCCTGAATAAAAACATGTAACTAGGATGCACCCATACGCCCCACATGATAAATATAAATAAATGGCCAAAAGCTGAAGGGACGCCACGAGCAATCACTCCGCCGTGGTGAAGTCATAACATCAGTGCCTCTAATGTTATGGTTATGGTACCTCCATAACTAGGTGAAACTGGTCATGCATGTATATGGCTATAGGTAATCTTAATTAAACATAAGCAATCAAACACGTAACTTATACTACGGGAAAACACTTGGCTGCATACGGGGATTCCTAATAAGGAAAGAATGTCCATACTGAAAGGACGGGAATCCGTACCTTATGTCCAGTGAACGAAGAAGACGAACTGAGAGGAATCCTACTTCTGAATCACTAATGCTACATAAATACATACATGAATAAGTATCTGCTTACTAAATACGTAGCTGGTTTTATGTCATGTCTTAGCTTATTTTATGTGTTCTTACCATGTTTTACTGTTTAAAGCCTTAAACTGTGTTTTATCTTATCTTCTGTTTAATCTGATTAAGTACTTCTGGTATTTCATATGTTATTATACTTACTGTGTAATAATAATTAACTTTCCAAAAATAGCAGGTTTCCTAAAATAGAAAGTTTCCAAAAATAGAAAGTTTCCAAAAATAGAAAGTTACCAAAAATAGAAAGTTTCCAAAAATAGAAAGTTTCCAAAAATAGAAAGTTTCCAAAAATAGAAAGTTTCCAAAAATAGAAAGTTTCCAAAAATAGATTTACTACTTAAAATAGATAAGTTTCTAAAAATAGAAAGTTTCCATAAATAGATTAGCTGGCTTAATTAAATAAGTTTCCATACATAGATTAGCTGCTTGAAATAAATAAATTTCTAAAAATAGTAGGTTTTCATAAATAGATTAGCTGCCTTATTTAATTAAGTTTCTAAAAATAGAAAGTTTCCAAATTAGAAATAAGCTGGTAAAATAAGCTAAGTATATAAGCCTAAAGGTTTTCATGATTATTTTCTAAGTCATGTGATATAATGTATAGTTTAATAATTATTTCATGTAATTAAATTAAACTATAGGTTAAAATATTTAATTAAAGTATAACATGTTTTTAATTAAATAAGTTAAATACTTAGGTTAAAATTGTATTATTATATATTAATAATATAACCCAAGTCATGTTAATTAATTAATTATATCCATGGTTTTAAAATAATTAATTAATTATAAGTCTTAAATATACAAATACTTAGGTTAATTAATTTCATATTTATAATAATTAAAATAACCTAAGTCATGTTATTAAATTAATCATATCATTTTATTAATTTAATTTTAACATAAGATCATAAACATAAAAAAACTAAACATACACCACGAACCGGATCTAGACTAAAAAGCATGAACCGGACATGAAATCGACACCGTACCCCGAACCAACTCGGGGTACCCCGTGTTTTACTGCTGGCGTGGGACCCACACGCACCAACCAAGACCGTATGGTCTTGGTGGTTGTCGGCTTGGCAAACCGAGACCCCTTTTGGGTTCGGTGAAGCCTGCGGCCAAAAACAAACATCCCTTAAAACACCCTTTTGATTTTATTTAACACCAAATCATGTTAGATCCATGTTTAATTATTAGGTTTTTGTAAAAAACGTCACATGTTCTTGATTTATAAAAAGATTAAATCAAAAGAAAAGGTTTAAAAAGGATTTACCGAATTCGTGGATCAAAAGGACGGAACCAACACGATCAATCACTAAAACTCCAAGATCCAAGATCACAAATTCACCTCTTATGGTGTTTGTAGGGTGGCGGCACAAAGAGACAAGGGAAAGGAGGTTTTTAGGTTTTCTTAAAAATCTTCTGTAAAGATTAAATGAGTAGTAAAAAAAAGAATAACCCCCCTTTAGTAAATTTGACAAATGGGCTTGGCCCATTTGTCCTTGTTTCCGCGGGTAGGGACCCCACTTGGGGTACCCGTACCTTTTTCCGTGTCTCGTTGTTAAGTTAAATGTTTGTGATTATTTGTGTTCGTGTTTTAAGTGTTCTCGTTACGTAAATACCGTGATCTAATATATTTAATTACGCTCGTAATAAATATATATACGTAATTTATAATAGTTCGTGTTTTAATTACGTTCATGATTTCATGATCGCATGTTCGTGATTAATTATCGTCAAATAATTATTACATGACCGTGCATAGTAAATACTTATCGTGTTCTAACACGTACGTAATACGTAAACTCCTAACACGTAATCGTAATCATGCTATATTAGGAAAGTTTTAATCTAGTACGTACGATCCTAAGGGTACTATTCATGGTAAAAGCATGCGGGTTTTACAATTACCTTTAAGGACCTGAGATAAAACATGCTAAACTTGTCAACAACAGTTGAGTGAATCTATAGAGTTTATAAATAAACATTACCGAACACAAGTATATTTTAAAACCATCAGGAAATAACGATGTGGATCAAACAACGTTATAAGGATTATTATAGGCCTCATGACCTTGAAACGTTTCCATAATATTTGCCCACCATACACCTCGCTAAGTGTATATCAAACTCTCACGCATGTATCCCCCTTGGGCCTCAAGTGTGCCTTAACGATAGCTAGTCGTTATAGGACGGGAGGAGGTCGGTCCTCCCGAATAGTACTATTCCATGTATAAGCGCCTACCAAAACTCAGTAGCTAACAATTCATGATATAATTGGGACTTTCATTTAGCGAAATAACAAACCTATAATAATCAAGGCAACTAGCATACATCGGGTCCCTTGTGTTCTATTTTTAAAACAAGCATGTTATCCCCCTCGCGGGTTTTAAAATCCTTTATAAGATAATATAAAAGCGAGGCTAAAGACTCATCTTAGTATAAGAGATTTAGCGAGATGATCGTCGATGATAATGGATGCCTTTCAAACAAGAGAACCGCTACCTATTAAATAAGGCGCGTTCATTGATAATGACTCGAGAAATAAATCATATATATATAACATCAATCTCAACTCATAAAACCACAATACACTCGAGAGTAAAGGATATAAATAACTTCATTATACTTTACTACACATTTACTTTACCATTTTATACTTTTAATAAAGTCCGCTGGTACATACTACATGTACTAGCTTATTTACCCCTTTTAAACTCGTCAATCGTTTATGAAACGACTCGATAAACTAACTTACTATATATATAAAGTCCTCCTACAAGTTTATCAAATTAAATTACTTTTAAAGTCCTTTACCCGACTCATTTTCAAACTACAAAATCCGGACAGATTTACGTTAATTTTTCATACAACCGTTTTAACTTATTTAAACAACTCCGTTCACAAAACCGACACTCGGGTTTTAAAGTAAACTCAACCTCTAAGGTAAAAACCTCATTATCAGTAGGTTACATATTTCAAAACTTCCATTTAGGGTCCCCGAGATTCGATCCAAATATCGACAACAACTATATGTAGTGCCGATACTCGTCTCCCAGTACACGATCATTCAAAACATCATAACTTCGCGCTCGTTTGGAGCTAGAAGCTCTACCTTATATCAAATAGAATCTAATAAAATTATCTACAACCCTAGGCTATAAGTTAAGCCATTTTCAAAACATAAAAATTCGGATTTTACACTTTACTTACTGTTATAAAATGACTACTAAAAACTTGTACAAAATCAACTTTTTTATCAAAACCAACCATAAAATGATCATTACTATACCCTAATATCATCATACATGAACCATAACATCTAAATCATAATCAAAATTAAAACCTTTAGATTAAAATGAAGTTTTTAACAAAGTTTCTAGCAAGAACCACCATGGATCATGCTAAAAACACCATGCATGATCATGGCTTCTACCTACCAAAATCAAGAAAATAAAAAGTGCTTGCATGTGTAAAATTCTTATACCAATGTGATCCTTGATCAAATATAAGAGTGGGTATATCCTTGGGTTAGCTTAATTCATCCTCAAACTCAAGTTAATTTGAAAATTATATGTATTTGGTGATGGTGGTGAAGGTTTCGGCAAACAAGAGAGAGAAAGAGAGATGAGTGAAATTTTTGAGTGGAAAAATGATGTGTGTGTGTTTGTTTATACTTTATATATAGTGGAGTAGGGACCTTGGTTGTAATTTGGCAATAGTTGTGGCTAAAAATGTAAATAGTTAGCTAAAAAGCGGGAAATAACTATGACTAAATTTTCAAAATATTTACGGGGCTCGGGTTTCATAAAGATACTTTTAAAAATTTAAAACGTACCTCAAAATAATAATATCGACTCTCGACTCGACTTAACACGTCATTTAAAATAAAACCTCAAAAATGACAAAAATCGAACAACCGACAATAAGACGTAAAATATTTGGCATCCATCGACATCACGCTTGCTAATACTCCTTATACTTAATAAATATTAAATATAGACCTTCCAACATCGGTTTAAACTTAAACCTCCAAAAATAAATATCGTTCAAACTCATCCAAAAATTCCAAAAATAATCGAAAAATAATCGCAAAATAATCGTAAAATAAGATTAAGCAATGACCTGAAATTTCTAGATTGTCACAGCATCTCCATCTAACAGGGATCTTCGTCCCGAAGATCAATTCGCCTTATGGTCCGGTTTCTTGTTGAAATTGAACAAGTGCGGATAGTTATTCCAAGTAAACTCTGGTCCACGCCTTGAGTTCCATCGGACCTTGACAATAGGGATCTGGCTTTGCTTTAGTTGCTTCCCCTTCCTATCCATGATCTCGACGGGTTCCCCGATAAAGTGCAACTTGTCATCGATCTTGACTTCATCCATTGGGATAATAAGGTCTTCATCGGACAAACACTTCTTTAGGTTCGACACGTGAAAAGTATTGTGGATTCCTTGTAGTTCCCGAGGTAATTCAAGTTTATATGCTACCGGACCCACTCTTGATGTGATCTTGAATGGTCCTATATAGCGGGGACTTAACTTCCCACGCTTCCCAAAATGTATAACACCTTTCCATGGCGATACCTTTAGCATAACTCTGTCACCTACCTCGAACTCTAAAGGTTTCCGCCTCACGTCAGCATAACTTTTCTGTCTACTACGAGCAGCTAACAAACGATTCTTGATTTGCACAATCATTTCAGTAGGCTCGCGAATCAATTCTGGTCCGGTGAGTTGAGCATCCCCAACTTCACTCCAACATACAGGCGATCGACATTTCCTTCCGTAGAGAGCCTCGAAAGGTGTGGCTTTAATGCTAGCATGATAACTATTATTGTAGGAGAATTCTGCCAATGGTAAGTGCTTATCCCAACTACTACCAAAGTCAATCACGAAAGCCCGCAACATGTCTTCAAATGTTTGTATTGTTCTTTCACTTTGCCCATCGGTTTGAGGATGATATGCAGTGCTCATATCCAAATTAGTCCCCAATGATTTTTGAAGTGATTTCTAAAATTTTGATGCGAAACGACTATCACGGTCTGAGATGATAGATACAGGAACACCGTGTTTACAAACAATTTCCTTCAAATAGATAAGAGTAAGTTTTTTTAACTTGAACTTTCCATTTATCGGGATAAAGTGGGCTGATTTGGTCAAGCGATCCACAATCACCCAAATAGAATCAAAGCCAGATGGAGTTCTTGGAAGCTTAGAAATGAAGTCCATGGTAATACGTTCCCATTTCCAAATAGGAACTTCAGGTTGTTGAAGCAGTCCGAAAGGCTTTTGGTATTCAGCCTTGACCTTATCACATGTCAAACACTTGCTAACATATGTTGCAATATCCGCCTTCATGTTTGGCCACTAGTACAACTTCTTCAAATCATGATACATTTTATCCGACCCGGGATGAATGGAATACTTGGACTTGTGAGATTTCAACATAATTAGATTTCTTAATCCTCCATATAATGGTAACCATACTCGTCCTTTAGACATTTTGTACCATCGGATCTAGTTTCAAAAGGTTCACCTTCACCGCGAAAGTTTTCAGATTTAATATTCTCGGATTTCATAGCTTCAGCTTGTGCTTTTCGAATCTGTTTTGGTAGATTGTTATGTACCGTTACTACCAAAGCACGCACTCGGAGAGGTTTGTCCCTTTCCTTACTGCTTAATGCATCCGCTACCACGTTTGCTTTTCCCGCGTGATAACGAATTGCATAATCGTAATCACTCAAAAGCTCGATCCATTTAGGTTGCCTCATATTCAGCTCTTTTTGATCCATAATATACTGTAGACTCTTATGATCGGTGAATACCGTACACTTAGTGCCGTACAGATAATGTCTCCAAAGGCGAAGAGCAAAAACCACCGCGCCTAATTCCAAGTCATGAGTGGTGTAGTTTTCCTCGTTCTTCCTAAGTTTCCTAGAGGCATATGCAATGACTTTTTCTCGATGCATCAAAACAGCCCCAAATCCTTTTAAAGATGCATCAAAGTAGACAACGAAATCCTCGCTGCCCTCGGATAATGACAAGATTGGCGCACTACATAATTTAAGTTTCAACGTTTGAAATGCCTCCTCTTCGTCGTCACCCCATACACATGGTTTATTTTTCTGGGTAAGCTTTGTTAATGGTTTAGATATTAACGAAAATCCTTCAATAAACTTTCTGTAATAGCCGACCAAACCAAAAAATTGTCGCACCTCGGTAGGAGTAGTAGGTGCAGCCCAATTCTTAATGGCTTCGATTTTTGCGGGATCGACATGAACTCCATTGCTATCAATCACGTGACCAAGGAATCGTACGGAATCAAGCCAAAAATCACATTTTGAAAACTTTGCGTACAATTTTTCTTTCCTTAGCAACTCCAAGATAGTCTTCAGGTGCTCGCCATGTTCTTCTTTATTCTTGGAATAAATCAGAATATCGTCGATGAACACGATCATAAATTTGTCAAGATACGGCTTGCACACGCGGTTCATTAAATCCATGAACACAGCCGGTGCATTGGTCAATCCAAACGGCATTACTTGAAACTCATAATGTCCATATCGAGTTCTAAAAGCTGTAATTGGAATATCTTCCTCGCGAACGCGAAGTTGATGATAACTAGACCGCGGATCAATTTTTGAATAAACACTAGAACCTTGCAACTGATCAAATAAGTCATCGATCCTAGGTAAAGGGTATCGGTTCTTGATAGTTAATTTATTCAGCTCCCGATAGTCGATGCACATGCGAAACAAACCATCTTTCTTTTTCACGAATAATACCGGAGCTCCCCATGGTGACGAGCTCGGTCGAATAAAGCCTTTCTCAGATAATTCTCGCAATTGCTCCGATAATTCTTTCATTTCAGATGGTGCTAAAGGATATGGCGCACGCGCCACAGGTGCAAGCACCAGGAATTAGATCAATACGAAAATCAACTTGCCTTGGTGGCGGAAGTCCGGGCAATTCATCAAGAAACACATCAGGAAAATCACGCACGATAGGAACATTATTAATTTGCTTCTCTTTAGTTTCAACTTTGGTCACTTGAGCCAGGAATAATTAACAACCTCTTTCTATGTATTTTCGAGCCTTAATACACGAAATGATCTTTAATCTATAATTATTCTTGTCGCCTTTGATAACCAAAGTTTTGCCAGTCAAGGGAATCTTAACCTTTTTCTCACCACATAGGATAGATGCATTATACCGAGACAACCAATCCATCCCAATTATGACATCGAAACTTCCTAGTTCTATGATCATTAGGTCGATTGAGATGGAACGATTCAAGAGATTAAGGGTACACCCCTTTAAAATGCTATTGGTACTTATTAATTTTCCATCGGCTAATTCGATTTCATATTTAACATCTAACTCAACGGGATCAATATCAATAAGGGTACTAAAAGTTGTAGATACGAAACTCTTATCGGCACCCGAATCAAATAGAGTAGTGGCGTAACGATTGTTGAGTAAGAACGTACCAGTAACGACTTTCGGATCACGCTGGGCCTCAGCAGCTCCTAACTGAAGTGCAGCACCACGATTGTTTCCACCTTGTCCACCCTTGTTCAGCTTTGGACACTCCCTTTTCATATGCCCTTTTTCGCTACAGTTGAAGCAGGTCACATCCTTGATAGGGGCTCGACACTTGTTAGACTTGTGTCCAAGCTTACCGCATTTATTACATTTCCAACCATCACCAGCATGCTTCCTATTCTTGCAAACCGGACAAGCATCCTTGTTCCTTGTTGTAGCATCAACCATAGCTGTTGCATTAGCTCTCCTTTGGTTTTGATGACGATTGTGGTCACGTTTTTCATCACCACGAGTCTCACAATCAGCTTTACCCTTCCTTTTCTCACCAGAAGTGGCCTCATCTGCCTTATCTTGAATAATTTGTCCTATAAGCTGGTAAGCCATACGGACAGCCTTATCAATGTTAGTCGGTTCAGATGAAGTCACATCACCACGGATATTCTTGGTTAGTCCACGGATGTACTGTTCCACCTTAACTTGTTCAGGTTCCACCATTATTGGGCATAGAAGCGCTAACTCATGAAAACGATTAGTATACCCTTCGATGTCAGTTCCCTTTGGTCTTAGATTATACAGTTCTTGTTCCAACCTCTGAATCACACTATGAGGACAAAATTATTCAGTCATCCACCTTCTTACCACAGCCCATGGGGTCCCATACGCAGTATCAATACCCATAGAGGCAAGTCTCCCATTCCACCAAGTCAAAGCACCACCTTGTAGAGTAGCCGTAGCAAATTTAACCTTATCAGCTTCATCAAAGTTACTGATCCGGAAGACAGACTCCAGCTTTTCAAACCATTGGCACAAACCCATGGCACCCTCAGTTCCCCTAAAGGTTTGTGGTTTGCACTTCATAAATGTAGTGCAATCACAAACCCTTAATGTGGGTGCATTAGGTAAGTTTGCACCGCATGTATTTGCACCAGCTCCACCAGTTCCAGCACCATTAGCTACAGCACCATTAGTTCCACCACCTGAACCGCCAGCTCCACCAGAACCGCCAGCTCCATCACCGGAACCACCAGCCCCACCAGAATCGCCAGCTCTACCAGAACCGCCAGCTCCACTACCGAAACCACCAGTCCCCCCAGAACCTCCAGTACCAGCAGTGTAGTTAGCCATAAATTCTGCCATAGCCGTAGCAACTTGCTCACTGATAAGTGCACGCATTTGCGTCTCATTTATAGTCTTGGGTGGCATGATTCTGTTACAACACAATTCAAATCATAATGAGTATTCATTCAATGATTGTATTGTCCCATGTATTTGTGATGATTAAGCAATGAAGAAAGAAAGAAAATAGATGAAGAAGAGATGAATTCCTAGAGAGAGAAAGTAGTGAGAGAAAGTAGAGAGAGAGATGATTAACTTGGTGAGATTAGATTAGAGAAAAGAATTTGTTACAAATGACCATCCACCCTCCTAACATGCTAGGAGGGTAGTATATATAGTCCACCCACATGCGGGCTTTAATGGACTATATATTGGGTCGGGCTTGTCTTTTTGGACTTTAATTAGTTTAAATCTAAGCCCGTAAACCACGACTAATTAACTATCTATTACAACGTTCTAACTAATGTTACAATAATAACCTATGACCGAGCATTCTTGTTTGACTCAATATTTTGAGGCTAACAATCTCCCCCAATGTAAGGTCATACCCTTTTGATATTTGAAGATCAATGGAGATTACAAATCTCGTCATAAATGAGCCTTGAACGTGTAACAATAGTTTTGTTCCTTCATGCTATGATCTTTGAGCCTTTGTCGTTGTCTTTCGACTTTGTCTTTTAGTCTTGAGATCTTCAAATCATCCTTGACTTGTCATTGCCATCTTGCGATCTTGTGTCTTTGTCCACATGCTCATACTATCAATTGTTGGATAAGTCTTTGGGCATGAATATGTGGTTGTGAATCTTTGACTTTGCTGAGTACACCGTGACGCCACCTTCTCGAGACAAAACATAGACACGGACTGAATGGCTTTGACATTCGTCCTAAATCGGTAGCGTTTTACCTCCGGTCGGTGAAGACCGTTATACGATATTAAATATCGTACCTGTGATCAGGTAGATTCAATTAAGAATCTCCTTGACAGGGTTTCGCGGCAGTACTAGCCGTTCTCTTTACTCGACCGTCTCAAAGCAAGACTGCGAACATAAAGAGTGAATCAATTGGATAAATATCCGCTTGATTAAAGTCGTCAATTCAAATTCCTGGAACAAGTTTGATTCATTAAGAATCTTACCATTGTTGCTTTCCAGTTGACACAAGTTTGATTCATGAGAATCTCACAAGACACCTACCGTAGCGCTGTTTGATGTTGACGCTAGAAGGATTTCCATTCGTCACTGTGAATATTAATGAATATCACTCTGAATGTTCTGGCAAGACCATAAAGATATTGCGTAGAAACCTGAAACGAGTTTGAATCAATTCAGAATCAAACCACTGTTGCTTTTCAGTTTTACATATGTTCAATTCATAAAGAATCTTGCATATGACCTACCGCAGTGCTGTTTGATGTTAACACTGGAAGGATTTCCACTCATCATTGTGAATACTAAGTAGTATCACTCTGAGTGTTCTAGCAATATCGTAAGGATATAGCGTATGACTCTCTTGATCTTCATCCGTGTGTCCTAACGAGATTTGATTGATCTCTTGGCTCTAGACTCGATTTGTGCACTTTTAGTGGTCGGAGGCTGGAGCAGATTCCACCTATTCAATATCAACTATGTCGGAGTGACAAAGTCAATAGAAGTCGTGTTGATCTCCGTGACAATAAAACAAACTTCTTTTGAGAGAAGCCTGAGTAGCTAGGAAAGGGTTGTGCTTCACATCACTGGGTCCATGATGAGATGTCTTCATGATGTGTTGACCCGGTTTCTGCCTAAGTTGTATGGAGGGCTTCTTTCTTTACACCCTTTATCCTTACATTTCTTTTTCATTCTTCAACCCCTTCAATGCTTACCAAGACATCATTAATATCACCTTGTTGTGATTGTTCCAGTGCTATCATCAGTACTTAGTCAGCATTCAGCTGCGTTCACATTCTACTCCATCTTTCCTAAGGACTTCTAATAATCTATTAGATTGTCCCTAGGAAGATCCCTCCGGTTCTGGTTGGATCATAGGACTTAAACCTAATCACCCTTTTGACACCAATAACGTCGTGAATTAAAGATGTTGTGGGTATTTGATCGTAACCATGAAAACCACTTTAAATTCTAACAAAGTGTTTGAAAAACATTTAACACCTTGCTAGTTTTGTCGTTTCAGAAAAGCTCCCCCTTCACATGTGCATCGATAATCGAAAGTGTTTCGCACATGTAGGTGAGAGTTAAAGTGCTTTAGTCTTATATAAGATCACATTTTAATCACATTTTAATCACATTTTCTCCCCCTATCTCTAATATATAAAATCTTTTGATATTAGAGATACCAAATTTGATTAAAATATATTTTGAAAAATAGTCTTGAAAATCTTCGGGAGAAAGATGTGTTAATCTTTTGCATGAAGTTGAATTGCTCCCCCTCAAAAATTGATCCAATGGATTTGTCATTACGAGGATTTGATCCACATTAAACTTTTGAGGATAGGAGTTGTTGAACACACAATTTTTGAAAGATTTTGAATATCATTGAGAAATTCTTGAAAAAATTGTGTTCAACGCTTTTTGAAAAATCAATTCTTTTTGACGAAAAGGTTTTTCTAAAGCATAAACTTGAGTTCATAGACTTTGAATGTCTTGACGAATCCACTCAAGTGTAAGAAGATTTAACTTCTTTTGCTAAGGGTAAAATTACAAAAGCGTACACTCCCCCGTGAATTTAGATCCGGGTTGCAATCTGAAAGTGATTACAAGCCATTGTGTTGAGCTCAAAACGTTGAATATTTTGTGACAAGCTCAACCCAAGATAGATTGCTCTACCCGTTGTTGGAAGTATTGTCTAAAATAGACAATTTCCTTTTGAAAAGATAGAAATGACATGTTTTGAAAAATATTTACAACTTTCATTCGAGCTTTATGTACACACCCGTGTCATTATTGAGCGACATTTCTAGGTACGTCCATATTATCGATACTGAAAGACATGTCGAGAAGAATATTTTTGGATTATCAAAGATTTTTTACTTTTGTATTTTGCTTTTTGATTAATATTTACAGGTAGATGTTTGATAGATGAATCAAGCAGGCTTCTTTGCCAGAACCTCCAGTTCTGCTGAAGTCAAACATCTCATACCAATTTGCCTAACTAGATACGCAAACCTCTCTTTCGAAAGAGCTTTTGTAAACAAGTGAGCTAATTAGTAATCAGTTCCAACAAAGTATAATTCAACAATACCTCTTTCAACTTGTTCCTTAATGAAGTGATATCGGACATCAATGTGCTTCGTGCGGGAATGCTGAACCGGATTGCAGGAGATGGCTATGGCCAACTTTGAGTCACAGTACATAGGTACTATATCAAAATGGAAGCCATAATCCGTGATTTGTGTTCTCATCAAAAGAACTTGAGCACAACACACAGATAGAGACACATACTCCGCTTCGGCTGATGAAAGTGGCGTGCAATCCTGCTTCTTGGAAGACCATCCCACAAGCTTGTCTTGACCTAGAAATTGTGCACCACCAGAAGTACTTTTACGTGTATCAAGACACCCTGCATGATCAGAATCTGAATAGGTCGTTAGAAAGAAACCGGTTTCCCTCGGATACCAGAGTCCCATGTGAATGGTATTCTTAAGGTACCGAAAGATCCGTTTAACCTCCTTGAGGTGCTTTTCAGTGGGTCGTGCTTGATATCGTGCACAATAACATGTAGCATGATGAATATCAGGTCTGCTTGCTGTCAAGTACATAAAGGACCCGATCATGTAACGATATCTCGTTTGATCTATGGGTAATCCCTCCAAATCAGCATCTAGGGATGTAGTTGATAATGTTGTCCCAACGGGGTCACATGATGTCATACCATGCTTTTTGATTATCTCTTGACAATACTTAGCTTGGTTAATGAAGATACCACTTGGGGATTGGTGAACTTGAATTCCTAGAAAGAACTTTAGTTCGCCCATCATAGACATTTCAAATCTGCTGTGCATTACTTTTTCAAACCATTTTGAAAGTTTTGGGTTTGTAGACCCGAAAATAATGTCATCAACATAAATTTGCACATGCAAAATGTCATCCCCATATTTATAAGTGAACAAAGTTAAATCAATGGAACCTTTTGAGAAACCTTTGGAGACCAGAAATTTCGAGAGCTCATCGTACCACGCCCTTGGAGCTTGCTTGAGTCCATACAGTGCTTTGTGGAGACGATACACCTTGTCAGGATAATGAGGATTGACGAATCCTTCCGGCTGCATGACATAAACTTCTTCCTTCAAAGGACCGTTAAGAAACGCCGTCTTTACGTCCATTTGATAAACGATGAATCCCTTATGTGCAACATAAGCAAGAAAAATCCTGACCGCTTCCATTCGAGCTACTGGTGCAAATGATTCTTCGAAATCAATACCCTCTTTCTGTCCATACCCTTTAGCCACTAGCCTAGATTTATTCTTGATGATCGTGTTCTCTTCATCCATCTTGTTTTTCCAGATCCATCGAAGATTTAATGGTGTTACATCGTATGGTCTGTCAACAAGTTCCCAGACTTTAAGTCTTTCAAATTGTTGAAGTTCATCAGTCATCGATTCAATCCAAGCATGATCAGCTAATGCTTCTTTGATGTTTTTCGGTTCAGCTGAACTCACGGCGAGTGCGAACATACAAACATCAGCATCGGTGTTAAGCTGTCGTCTTGTGCGAACGGGCTGTGAAGGGTTTCCAATGACATGAACCAAAGGATGATCT
The DNA here is from genome assembly GCA_025667525.1 of Glebionis coronaria. NCBI lineage: Eukaryota > Viridiplantae > Streptophyta > Magnoliopsida > Asterales > Asteraceae > Glebionis > Glebionis coronaria. Next base: position 750,064 of record JANFOE010000459.1, read on the forward strand.
CGGGTCCAATGATGTGTTGAAGGATGTCGTTGGTAGAACGTATGCATATTTGACGGATCAACATGACGAGTAGAAGACTCTCCAGTTTCGTGTACCGGTGTACCGAATGGGTTGATAAATTCGTCTTCGTCAGATAATGCATTGTCTGCTTCATTTGTGTTCTCTGGAGCAATGACAGTAGTTGTGGATGTTGTAGGATCGATTGTTGAAGTGATATTCTGAGGAGGTAAATCTGTAGCAACCCGTGTTGAAGTAGATAATGTTGTATCCATTTGTTGACGATGATCGGTATCATCATTCATATCATGAGTGACAGCGGAAGACTTCGATACAACTTGTTTCTCCCCCGTGAAATATTCATCATACATTGGTCCATATAACATTTCCAACTCTTCAATTGTCGTGTCGACTGTCATATCAGCTCTAGGAACATTTTCTGGAACCAACGTTGAACTTGACGGTTCATTGCTGTGGTCTTGAGTTCCGAGTTCCGTGCGGTTGTGAACGGAAGTCGTTTGTCGTTGTGGATCGGGACTTAAACTGTTTTGTTCAAGTGCCATTTCTTGTAATTCATCAAATCGGATGTGAATAGTCTCGACAATCAATTTTGTTCTCTTGTTGTATACTCTATATCCCTTTGACTGAGTTGCATATCTCACAAGAATACATGCATCACCTTTCTCTTTCATCTTATCCAAATTTTCACCATCTCGAATAATGTAGCAAGTACATCCAAAAACATGAAGGTGTTTGAGTGAAGGTTTTCGATCATGAATTATGTGATATGGTGTCTTTTCATGTCTTGGGATAATTAAGGAGCGGTTTTGTGTGTAGCATGCGGTTGACACGGCTTCGGCCCAAAAGTACAGTGGAAGTTTTGAAGCGGATAATAATGTTCGAGCAGCTTCAACCAAAGTACGGTTTCGTCTTTCAACAACGCCGTTTTGTTCGGGTGTTCGAGCAATAGATGTTTCATGTGCAATCCTTTCGGCTTCAAAATACTTTCTCAGATTTGAATTCAAAAATTCTGTACCTCTGTCAGTACGAACCACTTTAACTTGAGCCTGAAGACCACGTTGTATCAGTTTAAGGAAGTTGATGAGAACGTCGGGTGTTTCATCCTTGGACCTCAAGAAGTGAGTCCATGTGTACCTTGAGTAATCATCGACAATTACCAGAATATATTTCTTTCCATTGATACTCTGAACACGCATGGGACCACACAGATCCATGTGAAGAAGATCTAACCGTCCTTTAGAGCTTGGTGTGGTCAAGTAACAGTGCAACCTATTCAGGGAAGGCAAAATTCATATGGACCTCCTACAAGGACTGTGAACAATCAAGCTGTGAATTCTCAAGCTAGAGGAAATGGAAGTCCTATTGGTCCTAAAAAGGTTGTGACTTGCTACAATTGCCGAGGACAGGGTCATATGGCTAGGGAATGCACTCAGCCAAAAAGGAGGAGGGATGATGCATGGGTTCGTGAGAAGATGTATTTGGTTGATGCTCACTCTAAGGGGAAGATTTTGGATTCAGAGGAGTTAGCATTTCTTGCAGACCCAGGGGCAGCAGATACTGAAGGCATTGCAGTAGTTTCCACTTCTAATGCAGCTTATCAAGCGGGCGATCTTGATGCATACGATTCGGATTGTGATGACATTCACTCTGCCTAATCTGCTCTCGTTGCTAATCTCTCTCACTACGGTTCTGATGTCATCAGTGAGGTACCGACCACATCTAACAATATTGATGATAACCAACATCAAGTTGGGCATGAAAATAACAACCTCGAACAGCATTCGGGAACTAGTAACTCAAATGATGTGGTACCCAATCCTACACATTTGAGTGAACCTCAACCAAATGCTACGACGGGTATGGAATCTTATGCTCAACATGATTTGGTCATGGTGCCTAAACATATTATTGATCAAATGCATATGGCCCTCAGACAATCCGTAGATACGAATTCCACCCTAACTGCTGAGCTTGCGTTGCATAAATAAAAGGTCAAAGCTTTTGAAATGGTCCCTCAAGAAGAGAAAATAACATGTTCTGAATTTGACCAATTTCATTTTGAAAAGATTGAACACTTGAAAGAAATAGAATCATTAAAAGCTAATCTTTCCAATGAATTAAAAGAAAAAGAGTCGGTTGTCAATGATTTTCAGAAACTTAAAATGGATTTCGAAACTCTCGAGTCTAAAAAGGTTGAATCAGAAATTAATGCCACCAAACTTCTTAAATTCAAGAAACAACAGCTTTTAAAACAATACGCTTCCACAGAAAAGGTTCATCTTTTAACTAAATCATTTAAAGAACTCGAACTTAAACGTCTTCAAGATTTACCACCTAATCCCGGTTATGCAAAACAAGCTCAGGAATATATTCCCGGTCTTTATGATATGACCATAATTGGCAAATCGAAAGAAGCACCTTATGTTCGTAGTACTGAGAAGACACAATCACTTGCGGATGAAACTCATTCTAAAATGCTTTCAAAATTCCATACAATTGATTATGATCAACACAACAAAGATCAATTTTCGAAAAAGACACGCATTCGCTTACAAAAGGAATTAGCAGAATTAACAGTTCTTGTGCCCAAAAGTTTGTCAAATGAAAACCTTCCTAGTACGTCTCCTACACTTGTCAAAAAGGATTTAACGAAGTTAATCCCACCGGTAAGTAAGGCGTCCGTTAACTTAAATGCGGTTCACCAACACTTCGCCGATTTTGACAAGGTCATTTTGGAACGTACGATGGCCACGGCCATAACGGAAGGTGAATGGAACTTTGAGCACACTAGAGCTGCGTTTCGAGATGAAATTGTTCCGTTTGTAGACAATGTTAAAGCTTGTCTTCGTAATATTGATCAAGATTTGTTTTTGTAAATAGAAGAAGTTAGACGTGTTTACAATGAAATAGAAGATGCTTATGAAAACAGTTTACTTGAAATAGAACGGGTTTCACGCCAAAATGATTTGCTTCTGAAGCAAGTGATGTCTCATGATATAGTTTCTGTCTGTGTGAATAAAAGTGTTGATAATGATTCTATTGTGCATAATGTTGAATCTGTGGATAATGTGGTAGATAGTACTTGTCACGAATCTGACGCTGAATTTTTAAAGCTTCAAGATTCATATTCTTCGCTTTCAAAACGTTTTGATGAGATTCAAACACATTGTATTTCGCTTGAATGCAAGCAACAATTTATTCAAGAAATCTTTGAAACGTCATTCGAAGGTGTTAATATGGATGATGCAAACTTTGAAAAGAATTTTAGATTGAATTTACAATCAAAACAGCGTCAGCCAAGTGACAAAGTTGCTAACTCTTTGCCGATAGAAATAGAGAAATCTAAGGAGCTTAACTGTGTGAACGTACTTGAGGCCGCTGAGAATTTTAAACTTGATCTAGATAATCGAGTTTCCAAGATTTTATCCAAAGTTGATAACTTAAAACAGAAAGATACACGACTCTTTGATTCAGTAAAGCCCGCATGTGCTAATACCACTGCACAGAATCAATCCTTGATTGAACAATTGAATCGAAATTCGGTGGAAATATCTGATTTGAGGGAACAAATTTGTGACAAAAATCTGGTCTTGGCTGAGTTAAAGGAAACACTTCGTACTCTAAAAGGTAAGAATGTCGTGGATAACGCAGCCACTGTCTCAGCATCGTCCTCTAGTGCAATCAAAAGGAACCTAATAGCCATCACACCACTTAACAAGGGCCCTAGGACTAAACCATCTCAAACTTTGGTCACTAAAGATAAGGCGGAATCAAAACCAGCTTCTAATATTCCCGTGTTGCCTTCTACAGGAGTAAGCACCACTACTAAGGATCAAAGATCTAAGCTTAAGAGAAACAAGCAGAAAGATAGGATCTTGCCCCCATCTAGTAGTCAAGTGAAGAAGAAAGTAGAAGCCCATCCTAGGAATGTTATTTCTGTTTTGAATAAAAAGAATCATGTAGCTAAACCTAAAGGCTTTGCGGTTGTGCAGCGTTCTAAGCCTAGTGTGAATTCTAATTTGAAATGTTGGAATTGAAATGAATGTATGTTTTCTAGTCGTCATGATTCTTGCCTTATTGACCATGTGAATGAGCTGTATGCCCGGAAAAATGGATTAGAATGGAAACCGACTGGGAAAGTGTTAACCCAAGTTGGTTGGATGTGGCGCCCCACTGGTAGAACTTTCACTATAGTAGGAAATATGTGCCCTTTAACTAGGATCACTCCCACTGAAGTGAAGAAAGCGTGCCCTTTAACTAGGAGTACCAAGGCTACCAAAACACAAGCGTGTCCTTTAACTAGGAACACTGACACTACTGTAGGAACCAAGTGCCCTTTAAATAGGTCTACTCCCACTGTAGTGCCCGCGAATAATCCAAAACCTAAGAAAGTTGGAACAGTAAAACCTGTTAGTACTAAAACTCACATTAGAAAAAGCAAGAAATCTAAGGGTCTCAAAAATGTTAGCAATTCTGATAATTCTATATCTGTATCTGCTAACACTCCGGAACCAATAGTTTCCAATACATTGTCTACTGTTGTTATTGAAAACAGGTGGTCCAAATTGTTCTCTGGTATTTGGACTCTGGTTGCTCCAAGCATATGACCGGAGATCGCTCTCAGCTCAGAAATTTCGTCAGCAAGTTTCTTGGTACGGTTAGATTTGGAAATGATCATATTGCAAAGATAATGGGTTATGGTGAATATCATATTGGGAATGTTATAATTTCAAGAGTGTATTATGTGGAAGGTCTCGGTCACAACTTATTTTCTGTGGGACAATTTTGTGATGCAAACCTAGAAGTTGCTTTTCGAGAGCATACCTGCTTTATTCGTAATTTGGAAGGGGTTGATTTATTGAAAGGTACTCGAGGGAATAATTTGTATACTTTGTCTCTACAAGACATGATGGCCGCTTCTCCCGTATGTCTTCTCTCCAAAGCATCGAAGACTAAGTCATGGTTATGGCACCGACGGTTATCTCATCTTAACTTTGACGCTATTAATCACTTGGCGAAAAACGAACTTGTTCGTGGTCTTCCTAAACTATCATTTCACAAGGATCACTTGTGTTCCGCGTGTACAATGGGGAAAAGCACTAAGAAATCATACAAACCCAAGACAGAAGACACCAACCAAGAGAAACTTTATCTTTTGCATATGGATCTTTGTGGACCAATGCGTGTTGAAAGTCTTAGTGGCAAAAAGTACATCCTCGTTATTGTGGATGATTACTCTCGGTTTACATGGGTGAAACTTCTTAAAGCCAAAAATGAGGCACCTAAATTCATCATCGGATTTCTCAAGATGATTCAAGTGCGTCTCAACACTACTGTCCGACGCATTCGTACAGATAATGGAACCGAATTTGTGAATCAAATCTTGCGTGATTATTATGAAGAAGTTGGCATATCTCATGAAACATCCGTTGCACGCACTCCACAACAAAACGGTGTCGTTGAAAGGCGAAATCGCACACTTATGGAAGCTGCTCGAACGATGTTAATTTACGCAAAGGCTCCATTGTTTTTATGGGCAGAAGCAGTATCTACCGCAGTGTACACCCAAAACCGGTCACTAATTCGTAAACGCCATGGTAAAACACCTTATGAGCTTCTCCATGGAAAAGTACCAGACTTATCATATCTTCATGTATTTGGTTCTCTTTGCTATCCAAATAATGATGGTAACAATTTGGGAAAACTTCAACCAAAGGCTGATATTGGTATTTTCATTGGTTACGCACCCGCAAAGTAGGCATACCGAATCTACAACCGTAACTCTCGCAAGATCCTCGAAACTATGAATGTTGATTTTGATGAGCTGACAGCAATGGCTTCTGAGTAAAGCAGCTCTGAACCCGCACTTCATGAAATGGGACCCAATAACATTAGTTATGGTCTTGTCCCAAACAACCCTACTTCATCATCATTTACACCACCTTCCAGGACTGAATGGGATACGTTGTTTCAACCGTTCTTTGATGAATTCTTTACTCCTCCAAGTATCTTTGCTCCAGAACCTGAAGTAATAGCTTCGGTAACCGAAGTTGTCGCTCCAGCAACCGTTGCACAATCAGATACATCTGCACCTACAATTGGTCAAGATATACCTTCAACAAGTAATTCTCAACCAACACATGTTTCAACTACCCATATCATGCCTATTCATGATGAAGAGGATGATGATGATCACGATTTGGAATTCGCTCAAATGCGTGAACTTCCATTCTTTGGTGTACCAATTCCCGACCCTAATCAAGCCGGGTCGTCCACCTCAGAGGAAGCTCCTTCTACAGTTTACTCCAATCCACGGATTCGTGAACATGACAGCAAGTGGACAAAGGATCATCCTATATATTCTATTATTGGTGACCCTAATCGTCCGGTATCTACAAGAAGTCAGTTACAAGAAAGTGCAATGTTTTAACACTTTGATGCTTTTCTCACTGAAGTTGAACCTAAGACATGGCAACAAGCTTTTACTCAATCTTGTTGGATAGAAGCTATGCAAGAAGAACCTAATGAATTTATACGTCTTGAAGTATGGGAACTTGTCCCATGACCGGATCAAGTGCAGTTACTCACTTTGAAATGGGTTTACAAGGTGAAACTCGATGAGTTAGGCGGAATATTGAAGAATAAAGCTCGACTTGTAGCTCGTGGATACAAGCAATTATTGGGCATCGAATTTATGGAATCTTTTGCACCTGTTGCCCGTTTGGAAGCAATTCGCCTATTCCTCGCTTATGCAACCCATATGAATATGATCGTCTATCAGATGGATGTGAAGACGGCATTTCTTAATGGTGAACTCAAGGAAGAGGTCTATGTTCAACAGCCGGATGGTTTTGTGAATCCTAATTATCCTAATCATGTGTATAAGCTTAAGAAGGCTCTCTATGGGTTGAAGCAAGCTCCACGCGCATGGTATGATCTATTATCACAATTTCTCATCACGCAAGGCTTCGCTAAAGGCAAGGTGGATCCAACGCTGTTCATTCAGAAACGAGATAAAGATATGATTATGGTACAAATATATGTTGATGATATTATATTTGCAGCCTCGACCCAAACTTTATCGGATGAGTTTGGGACACTCATGTCTTCCAAGTTTAAGATGTCAATGATGGGCAAGGTATCATTCTTCTTAGGTCTTCAGATATCTCAGAGTCCTAGAGGCATCTTTATCAATCAATCCAAGTATGCCCTTGAATCGCTTAAGAAGTATAAGATGGAATCTTGCGACCCCGTGGATACTCCAATGGTGGAACGAACTAAGCTTGATGCAGATCCACATGGAGTTGCAGTTGATCCGACACTTTATCGTGGAATGATCGGTACTCTTCTGTATATCACAGCTAGTCGATCTGATCTACAGTTTGCTATATGTATTTGTGCCAGGTATCAAACTAGGCCTACTGAGTTACACTTAGCTACTGTTAAAAGGATATTTCGATATCTTAAAGGAACCATTAATCGGGGACTTTGGTATTCAAAGTACTCTTCTATTGCACTAATGGCATATGTAGATGCGGATCACGCGGGTTGTCAAGATACAAGGCGTAGCACGAGTGGAACTTTGCAACTACTAGGAGATCGGCTAATCAGTTGGGCATCGAAAAGGCAGAAAAGCGCTGCAATTTCAAGTACGGAAGCAGAATACATAGCTATGTCCGGTTGCTGTGCTCAAATTCTTTGGATGAGATCGCAATTAACCGACTATGGTCTAGGTTTCAACAAAATTCCGATGTACTGCGACAACAAGAGTGCAATTGCCTTATGCTGCAACAATGTTCAATTCTCCAGGTCGAAGCATATTGACATTCGCTACCACTTCATCAAGGAGCAAGTGGAAAATGGAGTAATAGAGCTTTACTTTGTCCGATCTGAGTATCAATTGGCGGATATTTTCACGAAGGCTTTAGATCGCGCTCGAATTGAATTTTTGGCCGACAAGCTAGGAATGAGAACCTTCTCGCCTGAGACTCTAAAGGAACTAGCAGATGAAGCGAAAGAATAGTCTTGGTAAAACTATTCTCCGTATCCTTGGTGATCATCTGTATATATTGTTTATATTTTTATCCACAAAAGCAAAATACAAAAATATAAAACCATATAAAAACCATAACAATTAAAAAATCTAGAAAAATCCAAAAATATTTTTACTTTATTTTTCAAAGGCATGTCTTTTGGTACGATAATATTTACGGCCTTAGAAATGTTGATTAATATCGACACGGTGCCATAAATAGAGTTCGTACAAAAGTTGTAAATATTTCATAAAACATGCCCTTATGGCTTGTAGTTATTTCTGACTGCAACCCGGTTTTCATATTAAAGTCAAGTATTTCTTATGAAAGCTTTGGCTCAACAACGGGAATTAATTTTCTCGGGCAAGGTTTTCTTTAAAACCTTGTAAGGGATCAAGTTTACTTTATAACTTGGTCTAACACAAATCTATGTACGCCTCAGTGCATTTATTTGTTAAAACAAGAGAAGTCTTGTTTTTATGAAGCTATCATCTCTACAACCATGCTATCTACAATTGGTATCTACATACTCGACGATGCGACTACTCAACTGACGACTACAACTCTTTCGATAGAACACGGGTCAACAATTGAGGGGGAGCAACTGTCAAGCATTCAGAATCTTCGACGCCGAACGTGCCAAGTTCACAAGTTGGTGTCAAGACTACAATACCAATCGTACATGTGGTGTCAAGAGATGACTTCAGACGTGACGAGGCGACCAACATATGCTGACAAGAACCATTTGAACTTATCATATGATGTTCTCATCTATCAGGTCCAACCTTGTCAATTCTTTTTAATATGGTGAATATGTGATCATGTTACAAATCGGTATCATATCTCATGCGTTTGATATCATGAAGATAAAACAGACTTGCATTTTTCTTCCCAAAACCTTTGTTAAAACTTCATTAAATCAATTGATATTAAAAACATCGATTGGGTTAATATTTTTAATATGGGGGAGAAAATGTGATTTAATATGGGATATTATCACAAATGGTTTGACTTAATGTGCTGGCTCATCCCGACATATGCAAAATGTTTTCGAATATCGTGGCATATGTTAAGGGGGAGCAAAATGGATTTGCTATATCAAAATGGATTTTCATGGTGACATATACTTAACCAAACCTCATTTAATTCACGACGATGAAGATTGTGGTGACATAAGGATGGTAGGATAGGTTAAGTCCAATGATTCTTCCAGAACCGGAGGAATCTTCCCAAGGACATTCCATAGCTAGAAATAGTAGTCCTTAGGAAAGATGGAGAAAGATTGTGAACGTAGCTGAATGCCGACCAAGTACTTAAGTTAGCACTGGAACAATCACAACAAGGTGCTAGTTATGACGTATTGGTAAGCATTGAAGGGGTTGAAGAATGAAAAAGAATTGTAAAGATAAAGGGTGTAAAGAAAGAAGCCCTCCTTACAACTTTAGGCAGAAACCGGGTCAATACATATGCTATTGAGATCATTGTTAATGATTCTTGATATTGAAGACAGACATCATGGACCCAGTGATGCAATGCACAACCCATCCCAGCTAACTCAGATATCTCTCAAAAGGTATTTGTTTTAATCACACGGAGACAACACGTTATCTATTGATTTATTCACTCTGAATAAATTGGTATTGAAAAGGTGGCACTCCTCTCCAGCCTCCGATCACTAAAATCCAAAATTCACGATCGAGTCTAGAGCCATTTGAGATCATCAAATATATCATTAGGACACACTTTCATAATTCCTTGCTTCTTCACACACTGTGAAAAGTAAGATCTTAAGAGTCCTACGCAAAATCTTCATGATCTTGCCTGAACATCCGAGAAATAAGAAAGTATTTACAATGAAGATGGAAATCCTTCTTGAGCGAATATCAAAAAGCTCATGGTAGGTGACTTGTGCGATTCTTTATGAATCAAACTTGTGATAACTGGAAAGCAACAGTGGTTTAATTCTTAACTGAATTTAAACAGGTTCCAGGCCTCTACGCAATATCTTAGTGATCTTGCCAGAACACTCAGAGTGATACCTTAGTGTTCAAAGTGATGAGTGGAAATCCTTCTAGTGTTAACCTCAAACAGCACTTGGTAGGTAACTTGCAAGATTCTATACGAATCAAGCTCGTGACAACTGGAAAGCAACGATGGTGCGGTTCTTAACTGAAATTCACTTGTTCCAGGAACATGAATTGACGGATTCAAATCATGCAGATATTTTTATCCAAATGATTCACTCTTTATGTTCGCAGTCAGCTTTGGACGGTCGAATAAAGAGAACGGGTTTACCCGCGAAATCCTGTCAGGAAGTTACTTAATTGAAACTATCCGTCACGGGTACGATATTTTATATCGTCCAACGGTCTTCACCGACCGGAGGTAAAATGCTACCGAATTAGAATGAAATGTTCAAAGCCATTTCGTTCGTGTCTACTTATGTTGCCACATTTGAAGACGGTGGCGTTGCGGATTCCAAGAAGAAGTCGTCCCCGCATGCTTATACTTTATGCACTTAATATCTCATTTAATTCAAGAAAGCCTAAAAGTTAAGTCTTCCGCTGTATCAAACTCTGAAGCTTTCAAGAATTACAAAAGGTATAAGTATGTGGGACATGGTGTCACGAAGAGGCAGAGATCACAAGTGATGGATGCACGAGATCAAGGCAAGAGATTAATGCTCAAGACTGATATCAAAGATCACATCAGCATGTTCACCTGAAAAGAAAAAGAAAAGAAAGACGAAGACTACGAGCTCAAGACAAGCATAGTATGCTAGGTTTATTTAATTATTGTTACTTGGGTACTGCCCTTGTTTGGAGTGACCTCCCTTAGGGGGAGATTGTTGGAAATACGTTTTACGTATTAAGAAGGATCGGTCACTCCAACGATAGTCCATGAAATAGCTCGTAGTTTAGTTAATCTTCTTTATTTATCAAACAAGCCCAAGCCTAGCCTACAACATGTGTAGGCCGGCCCAAAATGTAAGCCCAAGCCCATGACAAGGGCTTGGGTATATAAACCCTCTCCTTTGATGGAGAGGGTGTGTGTTCTTCATTTTTACACATAGTATAAAAGTGTTTTCTTTCACTTTCTCTCTCTAAGTGTGTGTGTGTTCTCACCATCTCTCTATCTCTTTCTCTCTCTAAAACATAAGCAAGATTTACATTTCTACAATAGAAATGAGGAACTAAGAAAGAATGAATGAATATCAAGAAGGATCTAATTAGTAAAAGTTTAACTAATCAGGAAGGGATAAAATCCTAAACTAAGAAATCGGATTGATTCATGCAAACTCCTTATGCTTAAACCTACACATTTATAATCTCTTATTTCCATGGGTCGACCAAACCTATGTTAATAAGTTATTATAAACAAATAGTTCAACAATTTATAATTTCCTTGTTCAAGTAAACGGTCAATTTATTTTTACAAGACAATGATAAATTACTTTATTTGAGCATCGTTCGTTTAACACAAAAGATCAGGATCGAATATAAAAAAAGATTGATATGATGAACTTCTGGTGATATGGTATGGAATTTTAATAGGCATGTACATACCATACCAATCAATACAAATTCCTTGCGAACAATAATTGATATTTCAGAAAGCATGTTTCTAAAACAATAGGAAGTCGAAGATCTATGAGAACGGAGAGCGAATATACTAAACAATAAGAATAGATCGATAATTAAAAAATAAGAGTTAAGGAATAAAAAATCTTTGAAACCAAAAGATTATCATTGGGAATGGTAACTAAAATGTTGGGATCATGGATATCCACAACTCTGCTAAACTCGGGAATAATAGAATTTAGTTGGAAATGACTTCGTGACAATCTACGTCATAATAATAACTCATGTTATTATAAAATTAATATTTATAATTAAATAAATGGAAACATGACTTGTAACTTACAAGTACCAATGATTCAATTCATAACATATACATATATCCGATATATACATAAATACTCTATTTCCGGTCCCATCGGTAATTCGGAGATTTCGCTTACGACAGTTATAGTTAAAAGATTTCAAAACTTTTATTTTGGAAAATCTTTTTGTTCTCTATAACTTAAGCTCTGATACCAATCTGTAACACCCCCAATTTCGGGTCATGTGCGGAAGCTCATATGAGGTGCTACTTCATAATATAATAGCTCAAGTAATAGAAAACGACTCGAAAAGAATCGTTTTTAAAAGTAAACATTTGGATTGAAAAAAAAGTTTACAATCGTTCATAACATGGTCCCCAAACATTTATTAAACAAGTACACAACATCTTTTCATATTAAAAGTCATTGAACGATTTTTACAAAATGGCGAGCTTTTAACCCATTTATTATAATTCCGCAAGCATCGAAATCCCTCCTGCCATTACCTTCAAGGACCTAAGATAAAACATGCTAAACTTGTCAACAACAGTTGAGTGAATCTATAGAGTTTATAAATAAACATTACCGAACACAAGTATATTTTAAAACCATCAAGAAATAACGATGTGGATCAAACAACATTATAAGGATTATTATAGGCCTCGTGACCTTGAAACGTTTCCATAATATTTGCCCACCATACACCTCGCTAAGTGTATATCAAACTCTCACGCATGTATCCCCCTTGGGCCTCAAGTGTGCCCTAACGATAGCTAGTCGTTATAGTACGGGAGGAGGTCGGTCCTCCCGAATAGTACTATTTCATGTATAAGCACCTTCCAAAACTCGGTAGCTAACAATTCATGATATAATTGGGACTTTCAATTAGCGAAATAACAAACCTATAATAATCAAGGCAACTAGCATACATTGGGTCCCTTGTGTTCTATTTTTAAAACAAGCATGTTATCCCCCTCGCGGGTTTTAAAATCCTTTACAAGATAATATAAAAGTGAGGCTATAGACTCACCTTAGTATAAGAGCTTTAACGAGATGATCGTCGATGATAATGGATGCCTTTCAAACACGAGAACCGCTACCTATTAAATAAGGCGCGTTCATTAATAATGACTCGAGAAATAAATCATATATATATATAACATCAATCTCAACTCATAAAACCACAATACACTCGAGAGTAAACGATATAAATAACTTCATTATACTTTACTACACATTTACTTTACCATTTTATACTTTTAATAAAGTCCGCCGGTACATACTACATGTACTAGCTTATTTACCCCTTTTAAACTCGTCAACCGGTTATGAAACGACTCGATAAACTAACTTACTATATATATAAAGTCCTCCTACAAATTTATTATATGAAATTACTTTTAAAGTCCTTTACCCGACTCATTTTCAAACTACAAAATTCGGACAGATTTACGTTAATTTTTCATACAACCGTTTTAACTTATTTAAACAACTCCGTTTACAAAACCGACACTCGGGTTTTAAAGTAAACTCAACCTCTAAGGTAAAAACCTCATTATAAGTAGGTTACATATTTCAAAACTTCCATTTAGAGTCCCCGAGATTCGATCCAAATATCGACAACAACTATATGTAGTGCCGATACTCGTCTCCCGGTACACGATCATTCAAAACATCATAACTTCGCGCTCGTTTGGAGCTAGAAGCTCTACCTCATATCAAATCGAAACTAATAAAATTATCTATAACCCTAGGCTATAAGTTAGGCCATTTTTAAAAAAAAATTCGGATTTTACACTTTACTTACTCTTATAAAATGACTACTAAAAACTTGTACAAAATCAACTTTTTGATCAAAACCAACCATAAAAATGATCATTACTATACCCTAATATCATCATACATGAACCATAACATCTAAATCATAATAAAAATTAAAACATTTAGATCAAAATGAAGTTTTTAACAAAGTTTCTAGCAAGAACCACCATGGATCATGCTAAAAACACCATGCATGATCATGGCTTCTACCTACCAACATCAAGAAAATAAAAAGTGTTTGCATGTGTAAAATTCTTATATCAGTGTGATCCTTGATCAAATATAAGAGTGGGTCTATCCTTGGTTTAGCTTAAGTCATCCTCAAACTCAAGTTAAGGTGAAAATTGTATGTATTTGGTGATGGTGGTGAAGGTTTCAGCAAACAAGAGAGAGAAAGAGAGATGAGTAAAAATTTTTGAGTGGAAAAATGATGTGTGTGTGTTTGTTTATGCTTTATATATAGTGGAGTAGGGACCTTGGTTGCAATTTGACAATAGTTGTGGCTAAAAATGTAAATAGTTAGCTAAAAAGAGGGAAATAACTACTAGTAAATTTACAAAATATTTACGAGGCTCGGGTTTCATAAACATACTTTTAAAAATTTAAAACGTACCTCAAAATAATAATATCGAATCTCGACTCGACTTAACACGTCATTTAAAATAAAACCTCAAAAATGACAAAAATCGAACAACCGACAATAAGACGTAAAATATTTGGCATCCATCGACATCACGCTTGCTAATACTCCTTATACTTAATAGATATTCAATATAGACCTTCCAACATCGGTTTAAACTTAAACCTCCAAAAATAAATATCGTTCAAACTCATCCAAAAATTCCAAAAATAATCGTAAAATAAGATTATGCAATGACCTGAAATTTCTAGATTGTCACAATTGCATTTATTTATTTAAAAGCGATGGGAGAAAAAGCTTATAATTAACTCACATAAATTCATGAAAGAATGCAAAACTTATAATTGACTCTATCAATTCTCGTTCTCCACAATTTAAAATCCCAAATAATGAGACTCGTGGATGCTTAGCCTAATAAACCAATTAAGGTACACATGGTTAAGGATACTAGCTAGAATAAACTCAAATAAGTAAACTTGGGTTGAGTCAAAATATTCACGACGGGCCTAATATATCAAAGACGTCTAAACCTGTTAAGACCATTTTATTTACACATTTTTTTCTTTTTGACTTTATTAATGGAAAATATACATATGATGGTGATGATAAAAGGAAATGAGATAAAAGAAAATAAATGAAAAATACTACTAGGCCAAAATAGATCAAAATTTTTGAAAAACATCGAAAAATATTAATTTTCCAGTTAAAATGAGGACATATTCATGGAAAAGCCAACTTAATCTTCGATAGAAATCTCCCCTAAACATAATATAAACATTGTCCTCAATGTTTAAGCATGTGGAAGTAAAATCCCCTACACTTAGGACATTGAGTACGCTGTTTAAATCGAGCTAAGGAAGAGACAACTAAAGTGATTACATTTATTCAACTTTTTTATATACAAGTATAAATCACAATAGAAAAAACAAATAGAAGATAACCGGGTACACGGGAACACGGTATCACGGTTCTTCAAAGGTACCAAAAGTGGAGCACGAAAGCACATCCCTACACATCACAACAATAAACATCCTATTTGGCCCCCCTATACTTATTATGGTGAAAATGTAAAAACGTGGACGGAATCATGGAAAAGCTGAGATTTCCAAGGAAGGAAGATCTCTCCATGACAAAAGGTGGTACAAACTCACTTATCGAATACCCTGATAAAGTCCACTCGGGTCAAATACATAATTTCCATCACGAAAGGAAATAAATTCCACAGTGGTAAAATCACACAAGTTTAATACAAGTGGGGTACCCTTTGTGAAAAGTCTCTCATAAGGAAGGGTAAGGTGATTTGGCAATGATAGCACAAAAGTCTCTATTCCCGGATGAAACACCGGTTCCTTAAAAGGGAAAATAGCAAGAGGGGTTGACATTAAAGCTCAAAATTTCATCATAATCCAAAGTGGGAAAGTCGTCATCTTCCAAACTCGATGTGAAAACATAAGTATCATCGGAGTCATAGGAAAACACATCCTTGTGAGGAAAATAGGCATTTAGAAAGGTTTATAAATTCTCCTCAAATGGAATATACTCTAAAGTAGGAATGATCTCTAAGAGTGTAGGATCCTCCTCAAAAGTCATGACTTCTAAAATTGGGTTATAGAAGTCAAAAGGAGTATCCATAATGGAAGATCACTCATAGATATATGAGGTGCATTAAGGTCACGAGGTGGGTCATAAAAAATAATGATATCACTTAAAGAAGTGTTATCATCGTAATCATCAAAGATTGATGGATCAAAAGTGGATAGGTCAAAAGGTGGGTCGTCTAAACCGCAAATAGTGTGATCACTTAAAGAAGTGTCATCACTATAAGTATCGTAGATAGAAGTTTCAAAAATTTGAGGCTCTAAGGAAAGGGATGAAGTTATCACAAAATCATTTTGATTAGACTTATTAATTCGAAAAGGATTAATAAAAATCTCTTCATTATCATAATTAAGAACATCAATCATATTGACCGACACTTTTCCATTTGAATTAGTTGTGATTTTTCCCATTTTAAAAACTTGTTGTTCATCCCTAACCCTAAGAATTAACTACCCTTCGGCCACATCAACTAATGCTTTTCCGGATCTTAAGAATGGTCTAGCAAGTATTAACAGAATACGAGGATCCATCTCATAGTCGACGACGAAAAAGTCCACGGGAAAAGTGAATGTACCAACTCGAACAAAAACGTCCTCGGCAATACCAACGGGGTATGCGAGTATTCTATTAGCTAACTCGAGATTCATGTGAGTCGGTATAAGGTCTGGTAATGATAATTGTTTCCATACCAAGAGTGGCATAAGATTGATGCTAGCACCGAGATCCGCTAAAGCCATACAATCATCAATTTGGGGAAACGAGCAAGGTAACACGAATTTTACGGGATCTCCTAGCATTTCGGGAAGCTCTTTGAGAAGAATCACGGAACAATTCTCATTTAAACGAGTGTTAACGAGCTCAACCATTTTTTCTTTCTTATTGAGAAAATCTTTGAACATTTTCACAAATTTAGGCATTTGAGCAAGTGCTTCAATAAGGATAATGTTAACATTCACTTGGGAAATCATTTTCAAAAAGTTGGAAACATGAACGTCATCCTTGGTTTGCAATTTAGCTTTGTCTAACCTAGAAGGATAAGGGATTGGGCTTAGGCGGTGAAGGTTGAGAAGGAGAAGGACTCGATTATTGAATAACCTTAGGGTTAGGCTCTTTAGGCTCACGAGTCAATGGAGAACTAGTACTAGGAGTGGTAGTGGGAGGAATCACCGAAGGGGGAGTAGGATTACTCATTATGACCTCTGGGCCTTGTCTCTCCTTTATGGGCTAAGAGATGGAAGGTCCCACTAGAGTGGCTCCACTTCGAGTAGTAATAGCACTCACATTAGCTCGAGGGTTAGTCTCGGTATTAGAAGGTAAAGCACCTTGGGGTCTAAGGGATTGCAACATTTGCACGAATTTCCTATCGATGGACTCTTGCATTTGTTACATAGTTCTCTCATGTTCGAGCAATTTTTGGAGAACCAAGTCCATTTGAGGATTAGCAAAATTCCCTTGATTAAACCCTTTATTAGCTTGATTATGAAACCCTTAATTTTGAAAACCTTGGTATTGAAATTGATTAGGATTTTGAAAGCCTTTATTATGAAAACCTTGGTTATTAAAGCCTTGATTATTATTAAAACCTTGGTTTTACCATTGAAAATTCCCTTGATTTTTATTACAACCCCTTACGTTTGAATTCCCTTGAAAATTTACCCTTTGTGAACCTTGGTTCATTGGTGGGTATTAGGTATTTTGGGCGGGTGGGGGTGCTCTTTGGTCAGGTCCAAAACCGGGGGGGGGGGGGGCAAATAGTTAGTAGACTTGTATGAAAAATTATTAGCATCCACATTAGGTTTAAAATGAACCCTCTCATTAGTGTTGTAAGCGTACACTTGTTGTTGAGATTGATCATAAACATTATCACAATTTAAGTACGGATGTGGTCTACCACAAGTCTCACAAGACTCACTCATGGCATGAACATGCCTAGTGGGAGGGTATCGACTTTTAAAGCAAGTTTTGTCACAATTGAAGGAAGCGCTTTAATTTGATTATTAATCTCACTATCACTAGCACTAGCCATAGTAGCCCTTACACTTTTAGTTTGAACTTTGGCCTTGTTTTCAATTATATTTCAAGCATCATTCATTGATTTAAACAAAATATTTCCCCCCGAAGCACTATTTAGTGAGTCTTGGTCATTCAAAGTTAATCCATTGTAAAATGTATTAATTTGATGAACTTTTGTAAAACCGTATAGAGGACACCTTCTTAAAAGTTCCTTAAATCGATCCCAAGACTCACTAAAAGTTTCCCCATATTTTTGCTCAAAAGTGATTATGTCAATCCTTAAGGTGGTGGTCCGAGATGGAGGAAAGAAGTAGTTAATGAACTTGGTCTCTAAATCCACCCATGTAAGAATACTTTGGAGTGGTTCCTTATCAAGCCAAATTCGGGCTTGTCCCTCGAGGGAAAAAGGAAAGAGCAACAAACGTATTGCCTCTTGAGTCACCCCATTGTAATTTACCGTATTTGTCAAATGTATGAATCTCTTAATATGATCGTGAGGGTTATTTTGGGAACGGACCAAAAATGGTGTAGCGGGAACCATTTGAATAAAACCCGTTTTAAATTCAAAATTATTTGCTCCAATCTCAGGCATCACAATAGCGTAATCATTTCCCTCCACGTGGGATTGCAAGATCTCAATCCTCATTCAATCATCCGTTGCCATCGTATTGTCGAAAGCTCGATTCTCGGGATCGGCTTGAGAGACGGTCTTTTTGTTCTTCTTCTTCTTATTGAAAGAATTAGAAGTATTTGGTACTGATAGGTGTGAAAATACCCATCCTTTTACCACTTAATTATAACAATAACCATGCTAAAACGTGTATTTTATGTCGTAAATGTCGGAATTATGGGTGGTTTGTGTTTTTGTTGTGAGTTAGGATCAAAAGTGAAAAGGGGAGAAAACATGGTCTTTCACGGGCTTTTATCGAAGAAAAAGACAAAAGACGAAGTCAAAAGATCAAGAGTGCAAAAAGAACGGAAGTCCAAGGCCTATTCTGAAGATTTATCGAGGAATAAGTCTAAAGACGGAAGTTTAATGAAGTCGAAGAACTCAAGTCTAATAAATGAAGAAAATTATAGGACGAGTTAAAGTTATATCGACAAATCCAAGACGACGTCGAGAAAAATAAAGAATTTAAATCGAGTCGAGACGAGAAGAAATAAAGAAGAAAGATCCAACATATTTTCCTCCTCCTATATAAACCCTCCTAATATGTCATTAGGAGGTGTTAGTCATTTTAGGAGTAGATAGATTAGGAGTAGATTAGAGTAGGATTAGGTGTAATCTAAATTTCCATGCTTTTTCATTAATCTTGTTATTTGAATCTTAATCATCTTAATTTCAAGCTTTTTCAATTAATCATACTCATTCTTCCTTTCTTAATCTTTTTAATCTCATGTTTTGAATTGGTTAATCATGTAGTTTGATTTGATCTTTATGCTTATTTGCTTTATGGTTGTTCTTATTGATTTTTAAGTGTTTGTTGTTTTAGCTTATTGCTCTTCTAGCTTATGGTGTTATTTCCTTATTTTTAATTAAGTGCTTATCTACTTTGAAAGGGAAGAGATTATCGACTTTGAAAGGGAAGAGATTATCCTTCTCGAGGTTCAATATGAAAAAGCTACAAAAAATATATACGTAATACTACTTGGTTGGCAAAACTCTCGATTAGCCTTCCTTCTCAAAGTACTCACAAGTGAACGGGGGGAATCAGGTGGCGCGAAGCACTTAAGTACCTAGCTTCCCTTAGACGGCCTTTTATAGAACGTCGCCTTTCTATTCACCGTAAAGTTTGTATTTTTCGAATTCTTGCCTAACGAAAGTATTTATCCATTTTTGCCTTTTATTTTGTTAGATCGATACATGTATCTAGAACCGGAACGCCTCCAAATACGGGGTATTGCAAGCTATACTTATGGAATATTGTGTATTAAGGTTCGTATACGTAATATCTATAGTAAAAGAAAAATCTTTTTGTATTTTTTATTTTTTTAGAATAAAATATATTCACAATAAAAAAACAAGAGAAATCGAAATAATAAAAATAGTAATAGTACTTAATATTTTTGGTGTAATACATTAGAAAAAATATTACTTTTGGATTTTTTTTATCTTTTTTGATGCAAATCTTAGGAAAGAATTTGTGTTTGTGATTTTTTTTACTTTTTTTATTTTTATCTTTTTTATTTTTTTATGTTTTTGATTATTTAACAAGAAAAATAACGTTCAAAAGTGAACGGATCCCAAAATCCAAATCGTCTCACGACAAATTGTCAATCATAACAAGATCGATGCAGCAGCGGCACCAAGCTAATATTGGAAATTATAGCCAATTTGTGTGTATAAACTATTTTATTAAAATACTAAATATGGATAAAACCGACTAATTAAAATCATAGCTTATTAATAAGTTGTAAGCCAAAGCTTAGAACTTATGTGACTTAATAAGCTAAAGAGCTAATTAAATAAATCCTCCAACAATAAGCTAGATCTAGGAAAATAAGCCCACAATAAGCTTGAAATAAAATGAATTATTTTAAGCTTTAATATAAATCTAACTTATTTGGAAAAAGTTATAAAAACTCGTCCTAAATAATAAGATAGATTATTGAAAGAAAATAAAACTAAGAAAGGTAAAATGAGATTAAGCAAAAAGAGATAAGCAATAAGCTAAAACTTGAATTTATTAAAATTAGAAGATTACAAAACTTGAAATAAAATTACTTCTGTGTGAGGAAAATACAATAAAAAATTTGAGAGAAAAAAATTGAACTAAAAACTATCTAACAAGAAAATACAATGAGATGGGAATGTATAAATAAGCAGCCAACTTGGAGGGTAGAATAGCCGTTTCGCCCTCTTTCTTTTCTTGTTAATATCGCCCAAGGGGCCAGCTGTCCTTGGATTCTCTTGTTATTATCGAAATTTCCTTGTTTGTATCGACGAGTGGCTGACAGCTGTGACACTCTTAGATCATGCGCTTCATTAATGCTTGACACACGCCTCAGCGACCACGTTTTCATCAAAAGGACAAGTGTCACCATTTCATTGGCCAGCCGCTCTGCGTCATCTGACTCCTCTGCCACCTTGTACTAACGTGGCGGTGTTGACGCCACGTGTCGTCCTCATAGTGGTCAGCCGCCACTGCAACCTGCCATGTCTGCGCCGCCACTGACACCTCTGCACCTCGTATTGACATGTCAGCGCCACGTGTCCGCTGACGTCAGCATGACGTCAGCTGGTCTGGATCGTGTCTGAACCTGGTCAAGTCTGGTCTGGCTCAGATCCGGTTTGGACCGGCTTGCCATGTGGACCACTAAGAGAGTGCCACGTGGCAGTGGACATATAATATCCACCAAACGCCAACCACAGGACTCAAACCCGAGTCTCTATGACTCAGGATATTGGGTCACGTGGTGCTTGTTATATGTTTAATAGGATTGGGTTTGCTATTGCTAGAGGTGTGGGAGCCCAAATTGTTTCTAGGCTTCCTACTAACTTTTTGTAAATCCTATTATTTTAATAAAAAAAAAATAATAATAAAAAATAAAAAAAATAAATAAA
The DNA here is from genome assembly GCA_025667525.1 of Glebionis coronaria. Lineage (NCBI taxonomy): Eukaryota > Viridiplantae > Streptophyta > Magnoliopsida > Asterales > Asteraceae > Glebionis > Glebionis coronaria. Next base: position 771,636 of record JANFOE010000459.1, read on the forward strand.
TAAATAAAAAAAAATAATAATAATAATAATAATATTAATTATTATTATTATTAGATATTAGATCTTATGGACTCCAGTTTGATGATGCCTTACATGTGTTTAACTTGGTTATGGAGATTGATTTTCTAAGTAATCCAAGTGAAGTCGCTGCCCCTAAACTCATGAAGAAAATGGCAGATATATATTTTGCTCGGGTTATTAAGAATGCAGAATCCAATTTTGGTTTATCTGCTCGACAGATGGCTTTATGGGCATCTCAGAGGGAGGATCATACTTCTGACTGGCTTACGACGATTCCTATCTCGGGGTTGGGTCAGACTATGAACGCGAGGACTTATCGATGTGTTTTGTGTTATCGCTTAGATATTCCCTTGTTCTCTGTTTCGAAGCCCTGTTCAGCATGTTCTAGAGTATTTGATGGGGACATATTTGGGGATCATGCGGTATCGTGTGTTGGTATCGTTGGGATTAAGCATCGTCACAATTTGGTACGTGATACTCTTGCTGATATATGCTATCGTTCAGGGATATCTGTCGGTAAGGAAGTTAATATCGGATTAGATGGAGGACTTGATAATGTCTTATGTCCGGCAGATATTTTGTTTTCTTCTTGGGATGGAGGTAAAGATGTGTGTGTTGATCTGACTGGTTCTTCTCCTTTGACTCGTACGGGGATAAATGACTTTGTACCCGGCCGAGCTGTGATTGATGCTGCACAACATAAACGATGAAGTATATGGCTAAGTGTACAGCTCTCGGTTATGGTTTTCTTCCTTTCTCTTTCTCTTCTCTAGGTGAGTTACAGAAAGATTCAGTTGCGTTGCTGAAGCGGATCCAGAGATTTTCTAAGGCTCAAGACATTGGAGCGCGCGCTGATGTACATATTTTCCATAGAATAGGTTTTGCTATTGCTAAAGGGGTGGGAGCGCAGATAGTATCTCGACTCCCATCCAGTTTGTTGTAAATCCCTTTTTGTTTCTAATAAAGTGATAGTTTATAATAATAATAAAATAAAATAATAATAATAATAATAATAATAATAATAATAATAATAATAATAACAATAAATGAAAAAAATAAAAAAAATAAAAAAAATAAAAAAAATAAAAAAAAATAAAAAAAGAAAAAGAAAAAAAAGAAAAAGAAAAAAAATAAAAATAAAAATAAAAATAAAAATAAAAAATAAAAAATAAAAAAAATAAAAATAAAAATAAAAAAAATTAATAATAATAATAACAATAAAACATCGTCAAGGGTCTTTGTTGGGGATATATATGGAGACCATGCTGTGTTGTGTGCTGGTATTGTTGGTATTAAAAATCGTCATAATATTGTGCGCGACACCCTTGTTGACATATGTTACCGTTCTGGGATTTTAGCTGGTAAGGAAGTTGATATCGGGTTGGATGGGGGGAGTGACCTACCATTACGTCCAGCAGATATGCTACTTTACTCGTGGGATGGAGGACTTGATTTGTGTGTGGATCTGACTGGATCTTCACCTTTGACACAAAACGGGATGTCTGATTTTTTACCTAGTCGAGCCGTGGTGGATGCTACAAAACGTAAACGTGTTAAATATATGGCTAAGTGTGCGGCTATTGGATATGGATTTCTTCCATTTTCTTTCTCTTCTTTGGGGGAATTAGAAGCAGATGCGGTTATATTGCTCAAGAGGATCCGAAAGTTCTTTATGGCTCAGGATATCGGTGCACGTGTTGCTGTTCATATATTTAATAGGATTAGTTTCGCTATTGCTAAAGGAGTGGGAGCTCAGATAGTATCTCAGCTACCCACTAACTTTTTGTAAACCTATTATTCTAATAAAGTGTTGTTTATAATAAAAAATAAAAAAATAAATAATAATAATAATAATAATAATAAAAATAATACGAAAATTATTTTAGTCTTATAAAAACTTTATTTTATTATTTATTAATAGTAATATTCGGAATTTTATATTATTAATATTATTTATTTATTAAAAACTTATTTATTTAATTTAAAAACTAATTAAACTTAAAAAATTAATAGAGAACAAACCCTTAGGAGTTACGATGTGAGTTCAGGACGGTTGGCTTCGTAATTTTGTGCTCTTTCCATTGTCGTGCTCGTTTTGCCTTTTCTTGACCTTGTCTTTTGTCCTTTTCTTCAATAAATGACCGTGAAATCTCGTGTTTTCTTTCCTTTTGATCTTTTGTACCTATTTCACAACAAAAACACAAACCACGCATAATTCTGACATTTATGATATTAATTACATGTTTGGTCTCGTTTTTCATTGTTTTAAGTTGTAAAAGGATAAGTGTTTACACACTTATGAATTAATTATGAGAAAAATGTAAATTAGAGCTTTGAAATATTGCATTGCATGAGGCCATGGCAATTATCAAGTGTAGAGGATTTGATATGAGTGAAATCTCATATCAATTATAACAAATCAAACCCTAAAACACAAAGAAAAATACCAAGTTTTATGTGAAAAAGCAAGATTATGGGGTATTCTTTGTTGTTTGTGATTTTGTAGGTAAAATGATACGATTTTGTGCAAACACGGATTTCAAGGCATTATTATCAAGAAAAAGACAAAAGAAGGAATCATTTTGACAAGTCTCCAAAGTTCAAGGACCTTTCATGACAATCCGCCAAAGATAAAGGACTTGAAGTGTAAATTCAAGAAAGTCAATAAGCTCAAGATTCAAATCAACCAAAGTCAAAGGGCCTAATTACTTGATTTCAGAAAGGAAGGACTGAAGTTTTCATGTTTATGAAGTTCCTAACCTAAAACAACAATCTGCCAAAGAGAAGGACTAATTCTGCCATTTTGAAACTCAAAATAAGCTTAATCCGAGTGACATATATATCATCCAATGAGAAGCATGGATTTGGAAGCCACGGATTGCCATATATAGCTCAATCAATGAAGAGAGATACGAATCTACACAGTGCTCCCACTACTACTTGTCCTCCAATCAGAAGATGCCAACTCCTTGATCTTTATTGTACAAAGGATAACGATCTGTGTATACATTATTGGGCGAATTACAAGATGCCACGTGGCTAGTGTAGAAGTATGGTATCTATGATCTATCAAGAGGGTTGTTGTTTCTAGAGAGAGAAAGTAGAGAGAGAGATGAGAGAAAATGTTATATGTGATATTTGATAAATGAAACAACCAACAACCCTTTCCATTCTGGAAAGGGGTTTATATACCCAAGTCCCTTAGTGGACTTGGGCCTCCATTCTATGAACATGTTCATGGGTCGGGCTTACATAAACTATAATTAAACTTATACCACGAGCCCTTAACTATATTTTTGGAGTGACCGGGACTTTCTAAATACATAAAACATATTTCCAACAATCTCCCCCAAAGAGAGGTCATTCCAAATTACAAAGTCCTAATCTAGCATGTTAGATCTTCGTCTCGTGCTCGTAGTCCACTTTCTCTTTTCTTCTTTTACTTTTCTTCATTCTTGTGAATATGTGTTGATTATCATCAGGCTTTGGCTTAGAACATGTTCCTTTTGACCTTTCACGTGCAGTCTTTGCCTTCTTGTGATGTTCGCCTCTTCGTGACTTCATGTCCCACATACCTATCCTTTGTTGAATTCTTGAAAATTTCAGAGTTGATACAGCGGAAGGCTTTTAGGTCAGACTTTCTTGAATATGCTGAAATATTTGATGTAGAAGGAATAAGTATGTGAGGACAACTTCAGTTGGTACACCGCAACGCCATCGTCTTCAAATGCAGCAACATAATAAGACGCGAATAAAATAGCTTTGACATTTTATTCTGATTCGGTAGCATTTTACCTCCGGTCGGTGAAGACCGTTGGACGATAATAGATATCTTACTAGTGAAAGGTAGCTCTAATTAAAGATCTCCTTGACAAGATTTCGTGGGTAAACTCGTTCTCTTTATTCGACCGTCCAAACTGACTGCGAACATAAAGAGTGAATCATTTAGATAAGAAATATCCTTATGATTAAAGTCGTCAATTCATGATCCTGGAACAAGTGAATTTCAATTAAGATAGTCACCATCGTTGCTTTCCAGTTGTCACGAGCTTGATTCTGATAGAATATTGCTTGTCACCTACCGTAGTGCTGTTTGAGGTTGACACTGGAAGGATTTCCAGTCTTCACCGCGAACACTAAAGAGTGTCACTTTGAGTGTTCTGGCAAGATCACATAGATTTTGTGTAGAGGCCCTGGAACAAGTTTAATCTAAATTAAGAGTCAAACCATCGTTTCTTTCTAGTTATCATAAGATTAGTTCTTAAAGAACCGCACGTGTCACCTACCATGATCTTGTTTGATGTTGTCTCAAGCATGATTTCCATCTTCATTGTAAAATACTTTCGTATCACTTAGATGTTCTGGAAATATTTGAAGAATACTACGTAGGACTCATAAAATTCATTCTTGTTTTAAATTTGTTTCCTAATGAGAATTTTAATGATGTCGTGGCTCTAGACTCAATAGTGCATTTTGTTTTGTTGATCGGAGGCTGGAGAGGATTGCCACCTTTTCAATATCAATTTATTCGAAGTGAAAAACCCAATAGATAACGTGTTGAGATCCGTGACATTAAAACAAATAAGTTTTGAGAGATATTTGAGTTGGCTGGGAGGGGTTGTGCATCGCATCACTGGGTCCATGATACTTTCGTCTTCAAGATGAGTTGACCCGGTTTCTGCCTAAGTTGTAAGGAGGGCTTCTTTCTTTACACCCTTTATCTTTACATTTCTTTTTCATTCTTCAACCCCTTCAATGCTTACCAATACATCATCACTAGCACCTTGTTGTGATTGTTCCAATGCTAGCATCAGTACTTGGTTGGCATTCAGCTTCGTTCACAATCTATTCCCCATCTTTCCTAAGGACTTCTATTTTCTAACTATGGAATTTTCCTTGGGAAGATTCATGCGGTTCTGGAAGAATCATTGGACTAGTACCTAATCCTACCACCCTTTTGTCACCATATTCGTCGTGAGTTAAGTGTGTTTTGGGTAAGTATTTGATTGTAGTAAAATACGTCCTTTTAGGAAAAATGCGTATTAGCGGTAAGTATTAAGTGATGATTTAGGAAAATCAAACACTAATAACCTTTATGATTCCAAGTTCGTTTCCCAAGGAGGTATACATGTGTGAATAATTCGTAATTGGTTTGAGATTAATATTGGTTAGAAGGGGATGAGAAAAGAGAATGACAAAGACGTGAAATTAATTACTACGATGACTAAACGTAAAACCGTAAAAAGTACAAAAATAAAAATTAATTCTAAAAATTACCAAAAATTTACCAAAAATCAAAATAAATAAGCTAAGAGTTTACCAATGATCAAAACTTTTTCAAACCTTTTAATTAATTAAATATTAATTTTTAACTGCTAATTAAAGCCCTAAAAATGAAATTAATTATCAAAAAGCCCAAATAAAGATTTTTCAATTGATAAACCTCTAAAATGACCTAAAAAGATTAAAAACTATTTTTATAAATTTTTAAACTAATAAAAACTATTTAAAATGATTTAAAAATTATTAAAACTTAAAATAATTATAGAAATTAATCTAAAGATGATAAAATTAATATAAGAGTTGCAAAAATCCTATTTTAATGTATTTAAGCTAAGAAAAATATAAAATGTGCAAAAATGTAAAATTTGAAAAATAATAATAAAATAATATTAAAATAATATTAAAATAATATTAAAAATCCAAAAATTATAAAAAATTCTAAAAACTTGCAAACTAGTTTATTTTAACCTAAATAAACAGAAAATGAAAGTGAAATTACCAAAATACCCCTATTGGGCCCCCAAATGGGCTAAAATAAAAAACAGTCAAGCTTAATGCGCTTTTTAGCTCAAAAAGTCAAAATAAGCCCAAATGACCTAAAAAAAGCCCTATCTGACTCAAAATTCAATTCTAAACACAAAACTCTGAAGGCCCAAAAGCTAAAAGTGAGCTTATCACAGCTTAATGAACACACAGCTTATTCTTACTTGGCCAATAAGCCCATTAAGCAATAAGCCAATGCCATAAGCTCTAATTTGACACAGAACCTTCTTTTGGGATACTAAAGAGATCTGTTAAAAGAAATTTTGAAAAAGCACACTCAATAAGCCAGAAATAAGCAAAGAACAATTCCACAAAACGACAAAATAGTCGGGATAGAGTTCGAGGCTGTTTCAGAAGCTCTAATTTGTTGCAAAAGCTCACAAATAGCTTAACTAAGAATAATCAATCAAGAAAATCACAAAAAGCCAAGTAGAATAAGCTGTAAGAACCAATAAGCTGGCTGAAAAAGCCAAATAAGCTAGTTTTCTAGCAAAAGCTTAACCAAAAGACTTGTAACCTTCCAGACTTGTTATTAAGCTGAGAAAAATGAGTTCTATTACAAAAACCAAGTTGTTGCATGTACCAATAAGCAAAACAGATTCAATAAGCTATATGACCAAGTTTGACCAATAGTCAAACGTTGACAAGAGTAAATCAAACGCTGACAAGCAAAATTTTGGACGTTGACAGACTTAAAGAAGTGTTAAAACTTTGTTTTCAACCTGCTGGTCAAAGCTTGAGTACAAACCTTGTGAATCAAGGTCTACCAGTTGGGCAGACTTGACTAGTATTGGCACAAATAAGCTAATAAGCCAGTGGGCTTATAAGCTTGTGAGATAAGCAACAAACAGAAGGCACACACCAAGTAATGCACAAGGAACCAAATACAAGCATGAAAGAACAAGAATAAAACCAATTGCATCAAAATCTCATAGCATGCATTTGCTGATCTAGATAACTAAAAGCTGAAATTAAATAAGCTATAGACTACTCAATAAGCAACCAAACTCTAAAACCAGATGATGCAGAGTTGCACAACCAACAAATCTATAAGCAAACTAAGTTTCACACCTTTATTCAAACAAACAAACAAATTAGACCTGCTGATGTGTTTGACTGAAAAGTGTTCAAAACCTAGCAACCTATGATTTTTAGTTATACCTAGTTTTAGACCTATCCAACACTTGAAACAACGTTTATATCAGCAAACAAATAGATATAAACCAAAAGGAGCCAAGCTCCAAGGCCCTAAGGCCTTTGAACCAGCAAACACAAACAACCCTTAATCCACAACTTTTCAAAGCAACTTGTGATTTCTAAACACAACCTACTGATTTTATCATTCAAACACACTTCCTAGATGACAAATAACAGATTCAAACACAAAAATCACAACCTCAAACACAAAAACACAAAATCACAGTCCAAATACCAAAACAGGCTATATCATGAAATTTTTAGGGGAAACTTAAACAAGAGGCCATACCTGTCCTCTACAACATCCTAGGAGGACCAGCAATGCTCCTTGGACCTTGTTCAACAACTAGAACAAGACCAAGGTTCTTCATAAAGAGGATCAAAACCTGTTGATGTTCAAAGTAGAACAAGGTTTTGATGATTATGATTCTTCAACACAAATGAACAAACAACTCACCCAATAGCTTAAATCTTTTCTCAGGCTTGGTGTCAACAAGCTTGAAGGAGCTTTAGGCTCTTGGCTAAGGATTAGTACAAGATAATAGCTAAAATAGAAACAAGGATTTTAAGGTTTTTGAACCTTTGAAAACCTAACAAACATAGACGTGCCTTAACCACAAGATTAAGAAAGGTCTATAACATCAAATGGAACACAGACTTTAGCTATTCTAACACCAACTTTTATAAAACACAAAAGAGATTTCACAATTTTTAAGAAATTCAAATTTTATCTAAATAAAAAGGAATTACAAAGATAATAGCCAAAATCTGGAACAAAGGGACTCTCACAAGTTGAGGTCTCCTTTTATAGGCAAATGCTTAAAAAACACTATTCATAAACCCTAGCTAGAAAATCCCAATATTGTCCCTGAAGTCTTCTAGATCTTTTGATGGAATGAGCTGTCCAAATTGATCCAAGTCGTTCAATTTTGCGTTGTGAGTAAGCAAGGGATAATAGCTGTTGATTTGGCCACGTGTCCTTACTTGGAGAGGAGGGTGTGATGTGATTGGGTAAAGAGGTAGATGGTAGGGTCCATTGGTGAGTAGAGAAGAGGGATTTAATGTTGGGATGGGTTTCAGGTGAGGTGAATCACACGGGGGAACAACTAATTGCAGTTTACCCTTTGTTGGTAAAAAGTAATTTCTGGGTTCATCACGTGCTACAGTGCCATGTTTGATCTGATTTTAGTGGGGGATTTGTGTTTGGCGCGTGTTTGTTTGAGTTTAAACTTTGGAAATGGCAATATGAGTCCTTGTTCTTTGGGAAAATTGGTATATGAAGAATTTCAGACTTGTAAACTCGTTTCCTTTATTATTAAAGTTTCTGAATTCCCACATTGGCCACAAAAAGTTTTGGAAAAGGGAATTAGGGCTTTTTAAACTTTAGGCTAATTACAATTTCATTCCTTATGATGTTTTATCCATTTTTAAAGGACTAGAAATGCAATATTCTTGAACTTCAAGGGCTTCTTTGGATCTTGGACTTTATGAAGGACCATTATTGACAATTTAGTATTGCCGAGGGACTAAATTTGCCAATTCTTCAAACTTGGAGGACCTTTTTGTAATTTTGACAAACTTAAGGGACCAAACTTGTATTTATGAATATACAAGGGTTTTAAGTGTCATTTCTTCATTCATTAAGGATCAATCTTGTAATTCTTCAAGTCTTCAAGGTTTAATCTTGGATAATTCATGAACTAGGGCCCGGTTGTTTGTACGGCTTTGTTTCTCGTGTCCGTTTTTCCTTGTTTCTTGTGATATTTTGTCTTTTTCAAGATATCCATACCTAAATCACACAAGTAAACAAATACAAGCATATATATGGTAATTTATGACATTTTAATGCATTTAAAGCCCGAAAAGAACGATGAGATCATGTATAAATGCCATCTCATCACTCCCCCATACTAAGCCATTGCCATGCCCTCACGCAATGCTAGAATAAAGTATCTAAGCATCACCAAAATTCAATTTTATTACCCTTTATTGAAAAGTAAAAGACTTGCAAGAATACTACGAAGATGTGTAAAGACATAATGTATGATTTTTATCACGAATGTGACTTTTAGGGTCAAAGAATAGAAATAAGTAAATGTCCCTTAGAGTAAATTTTGTCATCCTTGATTGTCATACATTCCATGCTAAGTGCAAAAACGAGATCATTGTTGGTATAAGTCACAATGCTAACACTACTCATACGTCCAAATTGTGTAATACTTTTTCTCCCCGCAATCCTAGTTATTATAAAAGGAAAATGGGTTACTAGCATTTTTTAACTACTTGTCATGGATCACAAGTGATTCATATTGACTTATTTGAGTATTTATTAGTCCGAAAGCAAAGTAGCACGATTTAATCGATAGTTAGCCGAAGGACAAAATCTTTTAAAACGGCTTCTCGTGTATCTCCTTAAGTTCATATCTTGGCATAACTCGTTTAACGATTTGAGACCTTTCTCAAACCGATATTTGGCATGTACTTCATTCTTCAAATCTTGGGAAGACGTTCTTGAATTTATGGTCTTCTCTTCATATTTTGGAATTTCTTCACTTGACGTTTTTGAGAGATTCTTCATATTTGGACCACGACTTCATCATTTTTATTCAATCTTTATTTTGGATTTTGATATACAACGATCCGCCTCCTTTTCGGACTTGGATATATTTATCCTCATACCTTGTAAGGGTCTTTTTGGATAGACTTTCTCCATGATCTTTAGGGGAGTAATTGCTTTTCGTCGTGTGTCTCGATCTTTCATATTGATTTAGGAATAACGATACTTCACATCATCTTGGATCTTTAGCAACAAAATAGAGCTCCTCATGCCTTGTAGGGGCCTTTTTGGATTTTCACAAATCTTCGCGTCCCGCTTCAATAAGTTGTGCCTTGGCTATGAACTCTATTCAACCCCAAGCAACTTTTAAACGATCTTGTGCTAGAAGCTAAGTAACCTTTCAAATCGTACGACCTTACTTATTGCAATTATTTTTATTCCTAATGCATTGATCTTATGGGAAGAAAAAGCCACAATTAAAAACATATGAGTTTTTGAAAGAACATTTTCATGTTCTACGTTTAGCATGATCACTTGTCTAACTCTATCACTTCTCGTTCTTCACTATATAAAGACCTATAATTAAATAGACTCGTGAATACTTAGCCATGCAAGTCAAAATTAAGCCAAATTTGGATTAGCTTTCATTAAGACTATATCAAATCAAAGTTTTGGGTTTTCAAGCCACCTATAGGATCTTGCACTTTCTTGGACTTTTTCAAGTTTAGAGAATGCATTTTATAGTTCCCTTGATAAGTGACTTCCTAGGATCAATTATAGGAACTTGCAAAAAGTTCTTGTTCTTAACCCGAATGAGCTAAGACTTTCGTGTTTTAAAGTTCCCTATATAAAAGTCTAGAAAAACTTGAATTGAGCGGGTTAAGGAATGTAAAGGGCTCCAAATGCCCATCAAGACAAAAATTAGCTCTTATTCTACCCATCGGAAAATATACATTCGTGTCTTAAAAACACTTATGAAAACTAAGAAAAATTTTAAAATTTGGCCATTTTTAGCCTTATTAGCAACAAAACAAAACGTTGAAAGTTGGAGAACGTGAGGGCGTAGCAAAGCAAGTATCTATTCACCCCCCCATACTAAAAGTAAACATTGTCCTCAATGTTTCAAGTCTAAAGGTGGAGCACCCCCATACTAGAGACGAAGAGTCAAATACTTAGGATCTAGCATGGAAAGGGTGATCAACAATATATCTAAAGCCGTTTATTAAGTATGCTTAAAGATAATTGTTAGAACAATAAAGGATATGTCATTGGATTCGTGAAAAACTTCTTCAAGCAGACGATGGAGGCTCACGTACACGAGAGTCTCCAATCGTAGATGATGATGATCTAGATAACATAATCACAAACAATCACGAGACAATGAGTTGGAAGGGCACAAATCCCCTCCCATTAGTTATTAGAAAGCATAAAAGGATAAACATGGGATTGCCCCCATGAGGCACCTCGTTTTTTATTACCGAGTCATGAGCTCGACTCGATCCCCTCAATGCTAATTATCATTGTGGAAGGTGACTTGGTCGTGGTCAAACATTGAAGGAATTTCCCCACCAAAGTAGTGCTTAAGCCTATGTCCGTTCACCTTGAAGTTAGGACCATCATCTTGAGCTAGCTCGATGGTCCCATAAGGAAACACTTGTGTAACGGTGAAAGGACCCGACCAATGAGATTTAAATTTCCTGGAAAATATCTTAAGTCTAGAGTTAAAAAGTAACACTTGATCACCAACGTTAAAAATTCGGCTTTTAATCTTTGCATCATGAAACTTTTTAGTCTGTTCTTTGAAAATCAATGAATTTTCAAAAGCATTGTCTCTTAGTTCATCCAATTCATTCAATTGTATTTTCCGGTGATCTCCCGCGGTCTTTAAGTCAAAGTTTGCATGCTTAAGGTCCCAATATGCCTTGTGCTCCAATTCAATGGGCAAATGACAATTTTTCCCATAGACTAGCTTATAAGGAGTACAACAGATAGGTGTCTTATAAGCGGTCCTAAAGGCCCATAAAGCGTCATCGAGTTTGTCGGACCATGAAGCATGGTTTTCTCCAATCGACCTCTCTAAAATCCTCTTCAAAGCTCGGTTCGAAACCTCGACTTGCCCACTCGTTTGCGGGTGATAAGCCGTAGAAAGACGATGAGTAACTCCATATTTTTTAAGACCTTCTCGAATTGGTCATTACAAAAATGGGTTCCACTATCGCTTATAATAGCACGAGGGGTTCCGAACCAAGAGAATAGTTGTTTCAATAACTTCACTACCACACGAGCATCATTAGTAGGTAAAGCCTTAGCTTCCACCTACTTAGAAAGGTAGTCCGCCGCGACGAGGATATACTTGTTACCATGAGACGATGGGAACGGCCCCATGAAGTCTATGCCCCAAATGTCGAAAATCTCACATACTTGAATTATGTTTTGCGGCATTTCATCACGTTGAGACGATTTTCCTTGACGTTGGCACGAATCACACGACTTCACAAGTGCGTGTGCATCACGATAGATAGAAGGCCAAAAGAAGCCAGCATCGAACACTTTCTTAGCCGTGAGATTAGCACCGTGGTGACCACCCGTGGGTCCCTCGTGACAAGCTCTAAGGATGTTAGAAGCTTCGGCACCAAAAACACAACGTCGAATGAGTTGATCCGCACAAACCCGAAAGAGATAAGGGTCGTCCCAAAAATAGAACTTGACGTCACGAAAGAATGTTCGCTTTTGTTGTGTCGGTATACCCTTGATAATGAAATTTCCCGCATGGTAATTTGCAATGTCGGCAAACCATGGGGTGGTGTCTTTAGAATTCACAACACCGAGAGTCTCGAGAGGAAATGTTTCGGTGATTTACTTGTTCTCGAAAACATCATTGTGAGGATCTTCTAGACGAGAGAGATGATCGGCCGCTAGATTCTCGGCTCCTTTTTTGTCAAGCACGGTGACATCAAATTCTTGGAGGAGGAGCATCCAACGAAGCAATCTCGGCTTAGCATCTTGCTTAGCTAAGAGATACTTGATAGCCGAATGGTCGGTATACACGATGCTTTTAGTTAAGACGAGATAAGGTCGGAATTTCTCAAAAGCATAAACCACGGCAAGGAATTCCTTTTCCGTTGTGGTGTACCTTAATTAAGCCTCGGTCATCGTATTACTAGCATAATGGATAGGACGGAAATCCTTTTAATAACGTTGCCCTAAGCCGGCCCCTATAGCATAATCACTTGCATCGCACATGATTTCAAAGGGTAGTTCCCAATTAGGAGCAACAAGAATGGGAGCTTCGGTAAGTTTCCTTTTAAGAGTTTTGAAAGCTCTAACACAATCCTCATTGAAATTAAAAGGAACATCCTTCTCGAGAAGGTGTGTCATAGGTCGAGAGATTTTCGAAAAGTCTTTGATGAAATGACGATAAAAGCCCGCGTGGCCTAGGAAACTCCTAACTCCCTTAACGGTTTTGGGATGAGGTAACTTGGCGATGACGTCTACCTTAGCTTTATCGACCTCAATCCCCGTTTTCGAGACCTTATGTCCTAAGACGATTCCTTGTTTACACATGAAATGACATTTTTCCAATTAAGCACAAGATTGGTTTCTTCACAACGTTTTAACATTTAGTCGAGATTAGATAAACAAGACGTGAACGAATTGCCAAACACCGAAAAGTCATCCATAAACACTTCCATCGACTTCTCGATCATATCGTGAAAAATGGCCATCATACACCGTTGAAACGTACCCGGTGCATTACAAAGTCCGAAAGGCATCCTACGATAAGCAAACGTTCCATAAGGACACGTAAACGTAGTCTTCTCTTGATCACGAGGGTCGATAGGGATTTGAAAGTAACCGGAAAAACCATCTAAAAAGCAATAGAATTCATTTCCCGCAAGTCGCTCCAACATTTGATCCATGAAGGGCAAAGGAAAGTGGTCTTTACGAGTGGCATCGTTTAACTTTCGGTAGTCAATACACACCCTCCAACCGGTCACAACACGAGTGGAATTAACTCGTTGTTTTCATTAGGTACAACGGTCATTCCTCCCTTTTTAGGGACACAATGGATTGGGCTCACCCATGGGCTATCGGAGATAGGATAAATCATTCCTGCGTCAAGGAGTTTCAAAACTTCCTTTTTAATGACATCGTGAATTTTGGGGTTTACCCTTATTCGACTTTGAATTGCGGGTTTGTAGTCCTCCTCCATTAAAATCTTGTGAGTACAAAATTTTGGGTCAATACCCTTAATGTCGGAAATTTTCCACGCAATTGCCCCTTTATGAGCTTTAAGAACTTTCAAGAGCTCGGTTTTTTCATCATTAGCAAGACCTCTTGCAATAATAACCGGCAACTTGTCATCACCTTCCAAGAATGCGCATACAAGGTGAGAAGGAAGATCTTTCAATTCAAGGATAGGTGGTTCCTCGATTGAAGATTTTGGCTCAACACTCATAACTTCCATCGGCGGAAGAAATGGTGGAATAGAAGTATCATCACTAATAAACACCTCATCTTCATTGTCTATTTTATTTGAAGTAAAATCGCCTCCTTGGAATGGAGTGATATTTGGTGTAGAATTAGCAAGAATCGGATCCAAAATAATGGGATTGCCACTTGACAAGTTATCGGAAAAACCTAACACTTCTTGTGAAAACTCATCGCAAACCACATCAACTAAGTCAATGTGATTGATGGTAGCGACTGCATAAACATGAGAAGGTTTTGAGTTTTGAGTAGCGTTTATAACAAGTTCCTCTTCGTTAAATCTCAAAGTGATAGTTCTTGCATGAACGTCGATAAGCGATCTCGAGGTGTCTAAAAATGGGACTACCTAAAATTAGAGGAACTTGAGGATCCGCGGGGATGTCAACTACTATAAAATTGACGGGATAGTTGAACTTCCCCACTTTCACGAAAACATCTTCGGCTACTCCACATGCTAAAATCGTAGAATGATCGGCCATCTCGATAGACATGTTCGAAGGAGTAAGAGCCGGAATCGAAAGCGATTTCCAAATGGAATATGGCATCAAATTAATGCTCGCACCAAGATCGGCCAAGGCGAGGCATTCTTTCATATCTTGTATGTCACAAGGAATGAGAAACTTTCCGGGGTCACCAACTTTTTCCGGTATGCGGTTAAGATAAACCGAAGAACAATTAGCAAGCTTTGAAAGCTTTTTCTTATCGCTCATCATACTTTTAAAAGTGGAAGCGAAACGAGGCATATATAACAACGCGTCGGCTAAACTCACATCAAAATGCACTTGTTGAAACATTTTTATAAAAAGCTCGGTTTGTTGTTTGTTACGTTCTTGCAATTTCTCTTTGTTTCGTCTCGAAGGGTAAGGTAAGGGTGGTGTGGGTTGGACATTAGGCAACGGCCTTGGAATCTCGGGTTCCATAATTGGTATTGGTTCAACCGTAGGTGTGGTATGAGTGGTACTTCGTGGGATTGTAATATGCTCCTTTTCGACCATCACCTCGGGCTCTTTCTCGATTTCCTTCTCCGTAGAAGTACTTGGACGAGAGATTGGTTCCTTGAATGTTTTACCACTTCGTGTAGTAATAACCTTCATTTCTCCCTTCGGGTTTGCAATTGTATCACTAGGAAGACCACCCGAGGAAGAGGGTTTACACATGATTGCTTCAAACATTTTTGCCATTCGGTCTTCAAATTTTGATTGCCTTAAATCCGCTTTTAACAATTCTTGCTTAATCTGATGTTGTCCTTGTTCCATCTTTTGTTGGTTTTGTTGAAGATGTTGGACATTTCCTTCCATTTTATTTGCATGAGTTTTAGGTTCTTAGCAAGTTCGTTTTTAAGCTCGTTTTTCAACTCGGATCTTAAGCTAATCATCTCACGTTGCATGTTATCAAATTTAGCATCATTTGCTTTAGCATAATCCAAAAATTCTCCTTGAAGATTTTTAGTGTGAGCATTTTGAAAACCTTGTGTAGTGTTTTGAAAATCACGGTTTTGGTTTTGATTAGTGACTTGTCCATTCCTACTTTGATAACTCCCCTTGTTGTAGTTACGTGAATTGCCTTGATAATTAATACCTTGATTCTTTTTCGATAGTTATTAGCATTTTGATTTGGTGGAGCTTGATTTGGGCGGGAACCTTGCCCGTTTTGGTTGTAAGTTCCCGTTGCTACGTAAGCACTCGAAGTGTTACCACCGGCGGTAATGCACTTGGAAAGATCATGAGCTCCACCACAAGACAAACAACTCTTATCAACCGCTTTAACCGAAGCGGAATTCAAAGCATCTTGTGCTTTCCAATGAGTCATAAGATTTGAAAACCTATCGAAAGACCGATTTTCCTCATTAGCTTCATCATGTAAGGCATTAATGCTACGAGACGATGACGACGATGACGAACCCAAATTGGCAACACTCAGTGTGTTACGAGGGCTATAAACCTTAGATCTATTCTCGATAATCCTTAAAGCTTCATCGGTCGTATTGCACAAAAAATTACCACCCGCGGCGGCATTCAAATAATCTCGTTCATGATCATTAAGCCCATTATAAAAAGTATCAACTTGATGCAATTCCGAAATATCATGGTGTGGACATTCATGTAACATTTCTTTAAATCGTTCCCATGCCATTGAAAAACTTTCATTATTTCGTTGTACAAATCTTGAAATCTCATTTTTCAAATGTGTTGTTTTAGATGGTGGAAAAAATTTGTTCACAAACTTAGAAACGAGATCACCCGTTGTCAAAATTGAATTTGGCCGTTCTTTCTCAAGCCAAATTTTAGCGGGTCCATCTAACGAGTATGGAAACAACATCATCTTAATGGTGTCATGTGGAACATCCTTAAACTTGCTAGTTGCGGTGAGACGATTAAAATTCCTTATGTGGTAATGCGGGTTGTCTTTCTCATGACCTCTAAACTTAATAGCTTGCAACATAGACATTAAACCCGTCTTAATCTCGAAATTCTCCGCAAGGATAGCGGGAATCACAATGGCCTCTCCAAAACCCTCGGTGGGTGCTTGAAGCAACTCCATCATAGTACGATTAGCCATGACGACTTGTTGTTCTACAATAGGTTCAACAATTGGAGTTTGTTCTTCAATCAACGTCTCTTGATTTGCTTGTTTTTTAAGACGTTTACGAGCTCGTTTTTCTTGATTACGAGTGATCATAAACTTCACGAAGAATGGGAGGTGAGCAAAGAAGATTCTTTTTGGTTGTTTTGTGAATTTTCAATTTTTTTCGTTTTTGATTGTTTTTAATTTTTTTGGATTTTGGTGTATCTTCGTAGACAACAATCTACCAAATCTCTCCTCGAATCAAAATCTTGATTAAAGAAGCCTCAAAAGAATGAAAAAGACCACGTGGAGTGAACGTCTTCGAATGACTTTAGAACTTTGGTGAAAACCAAATTGTTCTAGAGGGTTTAATCACAAAGAAAACCAAGCAAATATATTATACGTAATAATACTTTGGGCGACAAAACCCTCGATTAGCCTTCAATTTCAAAATACTCACAAGCAAGTGGGGAAACGAGGCGGCGCGAAGCACTTAAGAGCCTTTTTCCTTAGGGTATTTTTATAATACTCTCCTTATACCCACCTTATAGTTCGTATGTTTTCAAAATCGAGCTTCACGAAAGTATTTATCTATTTTTTCCTTTTTTCTTTTGTTTGAGATTCGAATACAATAATTAGAAGATCAAATCCCAATTAAGGTTGTGTTTTCACACTTTTGGAGATATTTTGAATTGATTGTGATACTTAATACAATATAGTAATAATAATTTCACAAGAAAAACCACAAAAACCGATAATACGTATTAGTAGATTTCTACTAATACAAATACTATTTATGGTTAATATTAAAAACAACAAGACAAATTAATCACGACACACCTCCCTGGTAGCAGCGCCAAAATGATTGTAGTAAAATACGACCTTTTAGGAAAAAGGCGTATTAGCGGTAAGTAATAAGTGATGATTTAGGAAAATCAAACACTAATAACCCTTATAATTCCAAGTTCGTTTCCCAAGGAGGTATACGTGTGTGAATAATTCGTAATTGGTTTGAGATTAATATTGGTTAGAATGGGATGAGAAAAGAGAATGACAAAGACGTGAAATTAATTACTACGATGACTAAACGTAAAACCGTAAAAGGTACAAAAATAAAAATTAATTCTAAAAATTATCAAAAATTTACCAAAAATCAAAATAAATAAGCTAAGAGTATACCAATGATCAAAACGTTTTCAAACCTTTTAATTAATTAAATATTAATTTTTAAATGCTAATTAAAGCCCTAAAAATCAAAATAATTATCAAAAAGCCCAAATAAAGATTTTTCAATTGATAAACCTCTAAAATGACCTAAAAAGATTAAAAATTATTTTTATAAATTTTTAAACTAATAATATTTAAAATGATTTAAAAATTATTAAAACTTAAGATAGTTATATAAAATAATCTAAAGATGATATAATTAATCTAGGAGTTGCGAAAATCCTATTTTAATGTATTTAAGCTAAGAAAAATATAAAAAGTGCAAAAATGTAAAATTTAAAAAATAATAATAAAATAATACTAAAATAATATTAAAAATCCAAAAATTATAAAAAATTCTAAAAACTTGCAAACTAGTTTATTTTAACCTAAATAAACAGAAAATGAAAGTGAAATTACCAAAATACCCCTATTGGGCCCCCAAATGGGCTAAAATAAAAAACAGTCAAGCTTAATGGGCTTTTTAGCCCAAAAAGTCAAAATAAGCCCACATGACCTGAAAAAGTCCTATCTGACTCAAAATTCAATTCTAAACACAAAACTCTGAAGGCCCAAAAGCTGAAAGTGAGCTTATCACAGCTTAATGAACACACAGCTTATTCTTATTGGGCCAATAAGCCCATTAAGCAATAAGCCAATGTCATAAGCTCTAATTTGACACACAACCTTCTTTTGGGATACTAAAGAGATCCGTAAAAAGAAATTTTGAAAAAGCACACTCAATAAGCCAGAAATAAGCAAAGAACAATTCTACAAAACGACAAAATAGTCGGGATAGAGTTCTAGGCTGTTTCAGAAGCTCTAATTTGTTGCAAAAGCTTACAAATAGCTTAACTAAGAATAATAAATCAAGAAAATCACAAAAAGCCAAGTAGAATAAGCTGTAAGAACCAATAAGCTGGCTGAAAAAGCCAAATAAGCTAGTTTTCTAGCAAAAGCTTAACCAAAAGACTTGTAACCTTCCAGACTTGTTATTTAGCTGAGAAAAATGAGTTCTATTACAAAAACCAAGTTGTTACATGTACCAATAAGCAAAACAGATTCAATAAGCTATATGAACAAGTTTGACCAATAGTCAAACGCTGACAAGAGTAATCAAACGCTGACAAGCACAATTTTGGACGTTGACAGACTTAAAGAAGTGTTAAAACTTTGTTTTCAACCTACTGGTCAAGGCTTGAGTACAAACCTTGTGAATCAAGGTCTACCAGTTGGGCAGACTTGACTAGTATTGGCACAAATAAGCTAAAAAGCCAGTGGGCTTATAAGCTTGTGAGATAAGCAACAAACAGAAGGCACACACCAAGTAATTCACAAGGAACCAAATACAAGCATGAAACAACAAGAATAAAACCAATTGCATCAAAATCTCATAGCATGCATTTGCTGATCTAAATAACCAAAAGCTGAAATTCAATAAGCTATAGACTACTCAATAAGCAACCAAACTCTAAAACCAGATGATGCAGAGTTGCACAACCAACAAATCTATAAGCAAACCAAGTTTCACACCTTAATTCAAACAAACAAACAAATTAGACCTGTTGATGTGTTTGACTGAAAAAGTGTTCAAAAACTAGCAACCTATGATTTTTAGTTATACCTTGTTTTAGACCTATCCAACACTTGAAACATCTTTTATACCAACAAACAAATAGATATAAACCAAAAGGAGCCAAGCTCCAAGGCCCTAAGGCCTTTGAACCAGCAGACACAAACAACCCTTAATCCACAACTTTTCAAAGCAACTTGTGATTTCTAAGCACAACCTACTCATTTTATCATTCAAACACACTTCCTAGATGACAACTAACAAATTCAAACACAAAAATCACAACCTCAAACACAAAAACACAAAATCAAAGTCCAAATACCAAAACAGGCTATATCATGAAATTTTTAGGGAAACTTAAACAAGAGGCCATACCTGTCCTCTACAACATCCTAGGAGGACCAGCAATGCTCCTTGGACCTTGTTCAACAACTAGAACAAGACCAAGGTTCTTCACAAAGAGGATCAAAACCTGCTGATGTTCAAAGTAGAACAAGGTTTTGATGATTATGATTCTTCAACATAAATGAACAAACAACTCACCCAATAGCTTAAATCTCTTCTCAGGCTTGGTGTCAACAAGCTTGAAGGAGCTTTAGGCTCTTGGCTAAGGATTAGTACAAGATAATAGCTAAAACAGAAACAAGGATTTCAAGGTTTTTGAAACTTTGAAAACCTAACAAACATAGACGTGCCTTAACCACAAGATTAAGGAAGGTCTATAACATCAAATGGAACACATATTTCAGCTATTCTAACACCAAATTTTATAAAACACAAAAGAGATTTCACAATTTTTAAGAAATTCAAATTTTATTTAAATAAAAAGGAATTACAAAGATAATAGCCAAAATCTGGAACAAAGGGACTCTCACAAGTTGAGGTCTCCTTTTATAGGCAAATGCTTACAAAACACTATTCATAAACCCTAGATAGAAAATCCCAATATTTTCCCTGAAGTCTTCTAGATCTTTTAATGGAATGAGCTGTCCAAATTGATCCAAGTCGTTCAATTTTGCATTGTGAGTAAGCAAGGGATGATAGATGTTGATTTGGCCACGTGTCCTTACTTGGAGAGGAGGGTGTGATGTGATTGGGTAACGAGGTAGATGGTAGGGTCCATTGGTGAGTGGAGAAGAGGGATTTAATGTTGGGATGGGTTTCAGGTGAGGTGAATCACACGGGGGAACAACTAATTGCATTTTACCCTTTGTTGGTAAAAAGTAATTTTTGGGTTCATCACGTGCTACAGTGCCACGTTTGATCCGATTTTAGTGGGGGATTTGTGTTTGGCGCGTGTTTGTTTGAGTTTAAACTTTGGAAATGGCAATATAAGTCCTTGTTCTTTAGGAAAAGTGGAATAAGAAGAATTTCAGACTTGTAAACTCATTTCCTTTGTTATTAAAGTTTCTGAATTCCCACATTGGCCACAAAAAGTTTTGGAAAAGGGAATTAGGGCTTTTTAAACTTTAGGCTAATTATAATTTCAGTCCTTATGATGTTTTATCCATTTTTAAACGACTAGAAATGCAATATTCTTTAACTTCAAGGGCTTCTTTGGATCTTGGACTTTATGAAGGACCATTATTGACAATTTAGTATTGCTGATGGACTAAATTTGCCAATTCTTCAAACTTGGAGGACCTTTTTGTAATTTTGACAAACTTAAGGGACCAAACTTGTACTTATGAATATACAAGGGTTTTAAGTGTCATTTCTTCATTCATTGAGGATCAATCTTGTATTTCTTCAATTCTTCAAGGTTTAATCTTGGATAATTCATGAACTAGGGCCCGGTTCTTTGTACAACTTCGTTTCTCGTGTCCGTTTTTCCTTGTTTCTTGTGATCTTTTATCTTTTTCACGATATCCATACCTAAATCAGACAAGTAAACAAATACAAGCATATATATGGTAATTTATGACATTTTAATGCATTTCAAGCCCGAAAAGAACGATGAGATCATGTATAAATGCCATCTCATCAGTATTCGTCTTCATGAAAAATTCCTTAAAATAACTGAGGTACTTGTGATATAAATATCAAGAGTTTTTGTGCCTTCATCATTTTTGACAACAAAATGCTCCGCCTTAACATATGCATATCATATATCAAGTTGGATTTTCTATTCAGCCATTTTTCATTTTTAGCCACATATGTTTTACATGTCTCCTTAATCCCATTTTCTCCCCTTATCTAAAATGTTAACCATTAATCTTTTGGATAATAATTGATTAACCGGTCTTTGGGTTAAAAATGTAATCGTATGCTAGCCATAGAACATATTAATGCTCCCCCTCAAATCAATGAGGGTTAGTTGTAGTGCTTAAGTATGATATGTTTGAAAGATTTGGAATCTCGTGAGAAATTCTTGAAAAATTTCATACTCTTGCACTACACTATGCCACAAAAACCTATTATACATATACTAACATATTCACATTAAAATACATATGGAGTTGACCTGAGAGAAGACGATCCATATTAAATAGATCTTTTTGTTTGCCTGTGGTGAGCTCCATATGGTCTTCAACCTACGAATCATTCCACACTTCTTATCAACCGGCGCTTTTGTAATGTTTCCTCGATCTTCCTAATCGCGTACATAGCACTTTTCTTGCATTGGGTTGTCCATGTGTACGTTACTGCTGGACGTCGTTGCCCGGCATTGAGAACAAGCAGATCATCACGAACGCTTTTGAGTGTGCCATCACTGTATTTATGCAGTTCGGAAAATCTCATGAATTGCATGACTCCTGATTCGTTCTGATAGAATATTCCTTCTTCCGGTTGCTTAGTCCCCATGTATGGTAATTTGTTTCTGTGATATTAACTAAGCGGAGTTGTGTGAGGGCTTTGCAAGTTTAGCTTCTGTTGGTAACTCTCTACACCAAGTTAGAAGTCTTCAACTCGACTTTTGATGACGACTAATAAGCGTGAAAACACTTATCCTTTTACCACTTATTTCCAATAATAACAAGACCAAAACGTATATTTTATGTCGTAAAAGTCGGACTTATGCGTGGTTTGTCTTTTTATTGTGTTTTAGGACCAAAAGATGAAAAAGGAAGAAAACACGGGCTTTCACAGGCTTTTATCGAAGAAAACGAGAAAAGACGAAGTCAAAAGATCAAGAGTGCAAAAAGAACGGAAGTCCAAGGCCTATTCTGAAGATTAATCGAAGAAAAAATCTAAAGACGAAAGTTTAATGAAGTCGAATAACTCAAGTCTAAATAAGTGAAGAATTTATAAAAACGAGTTTAATTAATCTCGAGACGACGTCGAGAAAAGTCGAAGAACTTAAAAGACGAAGAACCGAGAAGAAAGAAAGAGGAGGCAACACATGCACCTCCCCATTTCCCTATAAATACCCTCCTAAACACATTAGGAGGGTGGTTAGCAAGTTTCATTTTCATTTTTTTCTTTTTAGTTTTTAGAGAGAGAAAGTTTTAAGCTTTTTCTCACTAAGTTTTAATCTTTTCTTTCAAGTTTAGTTCTTTTTAATCTTTGTATTTGAGTTTTATTAATCAAAATTTCAAGTTTAAGTTTTTAATCTTCAATCTTTTTCTTCCTTTCTTGATTTCACTTTTGTTTTAATCCGAATTTTAAAACTTCGTGTATGATTTTTATGTTTTGTTGATTAAAAAGTTAATCATTTTATTTCTTATTAAGCTTTTATACGGTATAAGCTATAAGCTTGTTGTGCTTATTGGCTTATTTCATATATTTAGCTTATTGCTTTTTAGTTTTCTTTAAAAGATTTATCCTTTAAAAAGTTAATCTTAGAAAGTTTGCTTATTTAGTGATTTGATAAGTTTTCCATTCGTAGCTTATTGAGTCCCCTTATTATTGGCTTTATGAGTTCTTGACAAACGCTTATTGGTACTGCTTATTGAGCTTTTAGCTTTTCTTCATTTTCGGATTATTTGTGTTCATCGCAATATTCAGCTTTTACACATTCCGACGCCTCATTCTGATAGGTTGCTTGTTTGTATCACAATAACCCAAGGGGGTTCTACTTTGCGATCACTTGGTTTTTCCCCCTTATTCCGATATGGGATTGCGATCGCTCATTGCGATCGCATATTCCGAGGGGACTTAAGGTTATTTTAAGTCAAAACTCTGCCAAATTTTTGTTTGTGACATTCCGATAGAAAACCTGGATTCCGATCTGAATCATTCCGATAGAAGGGTATTGCGACAGACATATTCCGATAGAAATTGATCACTCGTATTCCGATCTGGACATTCCGATAGAACAACATTGCGACAGAATTGACTTTGATATTCCAATGGGTATTTAGATGAATATTCTGATGGATATTCTGATGGCTTGTTTTATATTTATTCCGATGGTTTAGAGTTTAGTACATTCCGATAGATTGGTTTATTTGCATTCCGATAGTTTAAGCTTTTAAGTTTTAAAGTTTTATAAAGTTTTAAGTTCTAAATTTACTTGTTAAGTTTTAAATCATTTACATTTTACTCTACGACATTTATTTGCTTGTAGTTTAAAAATAGGTAATCAACCAACCCAAAATTATCTTCCACCAAGAACAATTGAGTCGCACTTTCTACCAATAATCAATTCAAAGAGATTAGAACAACGAAATTATTTTATACTTGGTTAAAACCTTGTATTAAATGGCGCCGCTGCCGGCTCTTTTCGGGAAGATTAACGTTTTTTTGTGAGAGACGCGTTGGATTTTGGGATCCGTTCACTCGTGAACGTTATTTTTCTTACATTTTTTAAAAAAATTTTCAAAAAACAAAAATATTTAAAAAATCATAAAAAGCATTTCTTTTTCGAAAGTTTTACACCAAAAATAATCTTCTTGCTTATCTATTGTTCTTCATGGATTTTTATGTCCATTGCGTAGGGTGTGGGATACGATTATATGGGTGTGAATCATGTCAATGGTGTTCATGCGAGCAATGCGGAAAAGACCTTCCACCTATTTCAATCGATTCACAATTGGGATTTTGTCCCTCGTGCAATTCGACTAATTCGTCCTTTTCTAATCCACCTCCTATCCCCCTGCATATATTGTGGAAGCGATTCTCATTGGCATGTTTACTGTCCAATTCGATACCCGCCTCATGGCGAGCAAGAACTGGGTTACAATTATGACAATGGTAATAGATATCTACAAGAAGCACCGGGTTTTCCTCAATACCCGTATTGCAACAATTGTGGGGGCCCTCACTATACTTCTTATTGTCAGCCAATGAATTATTATGAGCAAAATTCGTGTCCTCAGTTTTCTTCACCTATGGATTATTATGAACCAAATCCGTGTTCTAATTTTTCTCAACCGATGAATTACTATGAGCCACACCCATGCTATAATTCAGGTTTTCAAAATTTTGAGCCCCCACAACACTTCCTTGATCATCAACCCTCTTTTGCATTTCCTCTTGAGCAAATTTCCACTCTTTTTGACAACTTTCAAAAAGTTCAAGAAGCTTGCAACAAGATCATCGAAAAATGTCAAAGGATCAACGACAAGAGCAAATATCGAATATCGAGACTTATACTCCTCCTCCTGTGTATCCATACTATTATGATGATGATGACGATGAGCCTACTATTTCTTGGAATGATCTTGTTGCTCAATGTCCTAGTGCTATTGTACCTCATTCTCTCGATATCCCTAATGCGTCTAAGGATTGTGATACATTGGGTGAGATTAGTGAATTTGGTCTCGACAACTTATTTGAGGAGGTTTGTGATGTCCCTACTTTTGCTGAGCTTAAGGACGAGGTCGCTTTTAATAATGATTTCCAATTCGAGCCCGAGATTGCGGAAATTATCGAACGAGAGCTAGCTCTTTTACCTCCACTTCTTCCTACAAGTGAGGTCAATTTTTCCAACGTCGAGGCCGAACTTGATGAGTTGGAACGTCTTATATTTCTTAATAATGACGAACCAACTCACTTGACCAATCATCCAATTCTCGAGGAGTTACCTAATCAACACTCCTCAAATGAGAATTACGTTTACCACATTCGTGCGGATTTAACTTACCAACAATCCCCACAAATGAATGATGGACTCGTACTTGATCGTGATCTTTTCGAGCGAGTTTCTAAAAATCCTCAATGAGGGGAACGACAAACCTTGGTTTGATGCCCAATCGACGATGAAGAAATCGAAGAGATTAACGTTCATGAGGATGAGTGCTTTGACCCGGGAGGTGACATTGACCATTTTATGATTAATAACCTTACGGCTTTGCCGCTTTCTGAGCATCAATTGTCTTTGGGGAATGACCATTTGCTTACATTACCCACCCCACCTCCCGTGGATCGCAACCTCACATACTTTTCGTATGTTAAGAGGACTTTTATGCCGTTCAAGACTTACCCTCCGGCCTCTCCTTTATTATTTTCCTCCGGGAATGAGGACAAGGTCTTTGATCCTGGTATTACATTCGAGTTTTCCCCATGGACCATTTAATTCGGGGACGAGTCAGGCTCGCGACTCGGTTAACAAAAACAAGCGCTTCTCGGGAGGCAACCCGATCATCTATCTATCTTTATCTGTTTTTATAATAAGTGTAGGGGAGACCCTTGTATGTGTTTGTTGTCTTCTTTCTTATCATGTGCAGGGATTCGAGCTTTCAAATATCCATTCTTGATGACTTTTGACGACCCGTGATTTTGTGTACCCGTCTTCCCGGTTCTATCCTTAACTCTTTTGATTCTCTATTTTATATTCTTCAATATTAAAATAGGAATCACTTTAGTTGTCTCTTCCTTAGCAAGATTTAAACAACGTTCACAATGTCCTAAGTGTAGGGGAGTTCACTCCCACATGCTTAAACATTGAGGACAATGTTTATATTAAGTGTAGGGGGACTTCTATCGAAGTTAAGTGGGCTTTTCCTTGTATTTGTCCTTATTTTAACCGGAAAATTGATTTTTCGACATTTTTTCAAAATTTTTAATCTATTTTGGCCTAGTAGTATAGTAGTATTCTCCTTTGTTATCGTTATATACTTTCCTTGCTTAAATAAAGTTTAAAAAGTGGTTTTAAATTTTTCAAAGTCGTGAATATTTGTACTCAACCCGAGTTTACTTATCTAAGTTTACTCTAGCTAGTATCCTTAACGTGTTTAAGTCAAGTTTTGCTAGGCTTTTATATAAGGAACTTTAAAACGCGAAAGTCTTAACTCTTACGGGTTAAGAACAAGAACTTTTCGCAAGTTCCTATAATTGATCCTAGAGAGTCGTTTATCAAGGGAACTTTAAAATTCGAATTCTAAACTTGAAAAAGTCTAAGAGTTTGCAAGATCTTATAGATGACTCGAAAACCCAAAACTTTGATTTAATTGGCTAAGAATCCACGAGTCTCATTCCTTGAGATTTTAAATTGTGGAGAACGAGAGATGATAGAGTCAATTATAAGTTTGGTAATCTTTAGTGAATTTATGTGAGTTGATTATAAGCCTATTCTCCCATCGCTTGTTAATAAACTTATCTGCAATAAATAAGGTTGTACGATTTGAAAAGTTACTTAGCTTCTAGCACAGGATCGTTTAAAAGTTGCTCGGTATTATTTAGAGTTCAAAGACAAGGCATAACTTATTGAAGCGGGATGCGAAGATTGGCGAGTCCAAAAAGGCCCTAACAAGGCATGATGGCTACATTTTGTTGCTAAAGATCCAAAAGTGATGTGAAGAATCATTTATCGAAAATCAATATGAAGGATCGAGACACACGACGAAAAGCAAATACACCCCAAAAGATCATGGATAAGTCTATCCAAAAAGGCCCTAACAAGGTATGAGGATAAATAGATCCAAGTCCTAAAAGGAGGCGGATCATTGTATATCAAAGTCCAAAATAAAGATTGGAGAAAAATGAAGAAGTCGTGGTCCAAATATGAAGAATCTCTCAAAAACTTCAAGTGAAGAAATTCCTATTATGAAGAGAAGACCATAATTTCAAGAACGTCTCTCAAGATTTATAGTATGAAGTCATTGCCAAATATCGGTCCGAGAGAGGTCTCAAATCGTGAAGCAAATTATGCCAAGATATGAACTTTATGAGGTCCCGAGAAGCAGTTTTAAAAGATTTTGTCCTTTAGCTAACTATTGATTAAATCGTCCTACTTTATTTTCGGCCTAAATAAACTATCGAAATAAGTCAAACAATGCATCCTCGTGATCATTCAAGACAATAATAAAATATAAGAGATACACCTAGGAATAAGGGAGTCTAAGGGAATAATTGGCCCATATGAGTTCGTCTTAGTTTGCTAACTTATAATAACAATGATCTCGTTTTTAAGCTTGGTTTGGGGAACGTGAAACTTGAGGGTTATAATCATTCATGACATTTCCAAGACCATAAGGTAAGTTTTTGATCTCTTTACATGTTTTCTTATTTTTGAAATTTTCTATCTTTTTAAAAAAGGCCAATGTGGATTGATTGTGATGGAAAATGTAAACTGTGCTTTAAAATTAATGCATTGCATGAGGGCATTGCAATGGTCAAGTGTAGGGGATTTAATAAGTGTGAAAACACTTATCCTTTTACCACTTATTTCCAATAATAACAAGACCAAAACGTATATTTTATGTCGTAAAAGTCAGAATTATGCGTGGTTTGTGTTTTTATTGTGTTTTAGGACCAAAAGATGAAAAAGGAAGAAAACACGGGCTTTTACGGGCTTTTATCGAAGAAAACGAGAAAAGACAAAGTCAAAAGATCTAGAGTGCAAAAAGCACGGAAGTCCAAGGCCTATTCTGATGATTAATCGAAGAAAAAGTCTAAAGACGAAAGTTTAATGAAGTCGAAGAACTCAAGTCTAAATAAGTGAAGAATTTATAAAGACGAGTTTAATTAATCCTGAGACGACGTTAAGAAAAGTCGAAGAACTTAAAAGATGAAGATCCGAGAAGAAAGAAAGAGGAGGCAACACATGCACCTCCCAATTTCCTTATAAATACCCTCCTAAACACATTAGGAGGGTGGTTATCTAGTTTCATTTTCATTTTTTTTTCTAGTTTTTAGAGAGGGAAAGTTTGCTTTCTCTCACCAAGTTTTAATCTTTTCTTTCAAGTTAAGTTCTTTTTAATCTTTGTATTTGAGTTTTATTAATCAAAAGTTCAAGTTTAAGCTTTTAATCTTCCATCTTTTTCTTCCTTTCTTGATTTCACTTTTATTTTAATTTGAATTTTAAAACTTCGTGTGTGATTTTTATGTTTTGTTGATTAAAAAGTTAATCTTTTGATTTTTTATTAAGCTTTTATACGTATAATCTATAAGCTTGTTGTGCTTATTGGCTTATTTCATATATTTAGCTTATTGCTTTTTAGTTTTCTTTAAAAGTTTCATCCTTTAAAAGTTAAGCTTAGAAAGTTTGCTTATTTAGTGATTTGATAAGTTTTCCATTCGTAGCTTATTGAGTCCCCTTATTATTGGCTTTGTGAGTTCTTGACAAACTCTTATTGGTACTGCTTATTGAGCTTTTAGCTTTTCTTCATTTTCGGATTATTTGGGTTCATCGCAATATTGAGCTTTTACACATTCCGACCCCTCATTCCGATAGGTTGCTTGTTTGTATCGCAATAACCCAAGGGGGTTCTACTTTGCGATCACTTGGTTTTTCCCCGTTATTCCGATCTGGGATTGTGATCGCTCATTGCGATCGCATATTCCGACGGGACTTAAGGTTATTCTAAGTCAAAACTCTGCCAAATTTTTGTTAGTGACATTCCGATAGAAAACCTGGATTCCGATCTGAATCATTCCGATAGAAGGGTATTGCGACAGACATATTCTGATAGAAATTGATCACTTGTATTCCGACCTGGACATTCCGATAGAAAAACATTGCAACAGAATTGACTTCGATATTCTGATGGGTATTCAGATGGATATTCCGATGGATATTCTGATGGCTTGTTTTATATTTATTCCGATTGTTTAGAGTTTAGTACATTCCGATAGATTGGTTTATTTGCATTCCGATAGTTTAAGCTTTTAAGTTTTAAAGTTTTATAAAGTTTTAAGTTCTAAATTTACTTGTTAAGTTTTAAATCATTTAAATTTTACTCAACGACATGTATTTGCTTGTAGTTTAAAAATAGATAATCAACCAACCCAAAATTATCTTCCACCAAGAACAATTGTGTCGCACTTTTTACCAATAATCAATTCGAAGAGAATGTGATGTAGCGAAAAAACAACTCTTCCAACTGATGTAGCGAGAAACAAGGATAGATAATTGAATCTGTTGATTCCAAAGAATGCCAGACACAATCCTTCCAACTATCATTGATTCAAAAAGAATACCGATAATCAGGTAAACTCCAGCAATCGTTGATTCAACGAATACCCGATTATTAAGAGAAAATTGAACAATAAACCCTAACCTGGATTCAAGTCAATTAACAAAGACTAAAAGTCTGTTTTTTATTCATAACTTCATAATCAGGAACTTCGGCTCTAGATACCAACTGATGTAGTTTTGATCATTGAAGAACAAAGATCATTAGTCACAACTACAATGTATTCAATGTTGTCTTCTTTGCCACCAAATCTTCCTTCCCCAAAAAACCTTTCTTCCTCCTCAATGACATCTTCAATATATGTATCATAAACTAGCATCAGTTCTTCTTCATATTCATCAAATATGGGAGGTCCATCATAATCATCACTAGCCTCACCATAATCATTCCATTCATCAAAAGATAAACCATCACTCTCAAAAAACGGACATCCTAACATCTTAATCAGGAAATTCGGCTCTTGATACCAACTGATGTAGCGGAAAACAAGGATAGATAATTGAATCTGTTGATTCCAAAGAATGCCAGACACAATCCTTCCAACTATCGTTGATTCAAAAAGAATATCGATAATCAGGTAAACTCCAACAATTGTTGATTCAACGAATACCCGATTATTAAGAGAAAATTGAACAATAAACCTTAACCTGGATTCAAGTCAATTAACAAAGACTAAAAGTCTGTTTTTTATTCATAACTTCATAATCAGGAACTTCGGCTCTAGATACCAACTGATGTAGTTTTGATCATTGAAGAACAAAGATCATTAGTCACAACTACAATGTATTCAATGTTGTCTTCATTGCAACCAAATCTTCCTTCCCCAAAAAACCTTTCTTCCTCCTCAATGACATCTTCAATATATGTATGATAAACTAGCATCGGTTCTTCTTCATATTCATCAAATATGGGAGGTCCATCATAATCATCACTAGCCTCACCATAATCATTCCATTCAACAAAAGATAAATATATCCTTTTTTTGAGAGTGATGGTTTATCTTTTGATGAATGGAATGATTATGGTGAGGCGAGTGATGATTATGATGGACCTCTCATATTTGATGAATATGAAGAAGAACCGATGCTAGTTTATGATACATATATTGAAGATGTCATTGAGGAGGAAGAAAGGTTTTTTGGGGAAGGAAGATTTGGTGGCAAAGAAGACAACATTGAATACATTGTAGTTGTGACTAATGATCTTTGTTCTTCAATGATCAAAACTACATCAGTTGGTATCTAGAGCCGAAGTTCCTGATTATGAAGTTATGAATAAAAAAACAGACTTTTAGTCTTTGTTAATTGACTTGAATCCAGGTTAGGGTTTATTGTTCAATTTTCTCTTAATAATCGGGTATTCGTTTAATCAACGATTGTTGGAAGAAATTGTCTCTATTATTCTTCGGAATCAATAGATCCCATTTATCTATCTTTAATTGTTTCTGGTATTCTGTGGGAATCAACAGATTCAATTGGTCATTATCCTTGTTTCAAACTACATCAGTTGGTATCAAGAGCCGAATTTCCTGATTAAGATGTTAGGATGTCCGTTTTTTGAGAGTGATGGTTTATCTTTTGATGAATGGAATGATTATGGTGAGGCTAGTGATGATTATGATGGACCTCCCATATTTGATGAATATGAAGAAGAACCGATACTAGTTTATGATACATATATTGAAGATGTCATTGAGGAGGAAGAAAGGTTTTTTGGGGAAGGAAGATTTGGTGGCAAAGAAGACAACATTCAATACATTGTAGTTGTGACTAATGATCTTTGTTCTTCAATGATCAAAACTACATCAGTTGGTATCAAGAGCCGAATTTCCTGATTAAGATGTTAGGATATCCGTTTTTTGAGAGTGATGGTTTATCTTTTGATGAATGGAATGATTATGGTGAGGCTAGTGATGATTATGATGGACCTCCCATATTTGATGAATATGAAGAAGAACCGATGCTAGTTTATGATACATATATTGAAGATGTCATTGAGGAGGAAGAAAGGTTTTTTGGGGAAGGAAGATTTGGTGGCAAAGAAGACAACATTGAATACATTGTAGTTGTGACTAATGATCTTTGTTCTTCAATGATCAAAACTACATCAGTTGGTATCTAGAGCCGAAGTTCCTGATTATGAAGTTATGAATAAAAAAACAGACTTTTAGTCTTTGTTAATTGACTTGAATCCAGGTTAGGGTTTATTGTTCAATTTTCTCTTAATAATCGGGTATTCGTTGAATCAACGATTGTTGGAAGAAATTGTCTCTAGTATTCTTCGGAATCAATAGATCTAATATATCTATCTTTAATTGTTTCTGGTATTCTGTGGGAATCAACAGATTCAATTGGTCATTATCCTTGTTTCAAACTACATCAGAATGGAACAACGAAGTTATTTTATACTTGGTTAAAACCTTGTATCAACGACCTTTCGAGTAAACTGACGGATGTTTGAACTCAATGCAATGACGATTTCAGGAAGTAAATGAGCGACCTTTTCTTGAGCCAATATCAGTAGAAGATCTTCAATGTCTTCAAGACTAAGGTACTGGAGGTCACTCTCATCGATTCTGTATTCTTTTTCGTCAGAGCGTTTGATTAGGATTAAATTCAAGTAATCATAACCGAATACCGTCATAGTGTTAGCTCCTTGTATGTTTTTAATATTACAATTGGATATAATGAGAGGACAGGATTTCTTACTATTGAAGTGGCTGCAAGCTAATCACTTCTTTGGATTCCAATGAGAAATTCCAAGCTCTACGAAGGGGTCGTAAAATTTGAGCAACTTTCTTTGCCATAAAGCATCAGGTACTTTGTATTCAATCCAAGGTACATTTCTCCAGGTTTATTGCCTTGACCATGGTGAGTGATGTAGCATATTTTTCGCGCCGTTTTCTAGATACTCGAGATCATGATAGACAAAATATTCCATTGGAATAGTTGTAGAACCGGCAATGACTGTAGGTGTGAGAGGATGTAACACTAGAATCTGAATTTCGAAAGTCGCCGCTTTCATGGCCTTCGCAAGCTCATTGATGTGATATTCAGCCTCATTGTTGCTGATCTTCATGGTGTCAAAGAAATCCACATTTGCGGCTGACATTTTAAGAAGATCTGGAGTCATAGTGGGTTTCCCGTGAGTATATATAAGGAAAGCCGAAAAGTCGATTAGATTGTGGAGGAATTGAGTAAGCTCGATATCTGTTGCCGTAGAGAAGGGATGTTGTGGTGCTGCATTGGTAATCCATTGTTGCTCCTGTACAGTCTCGTCAATAACAAGAGATTCAGCAAAATTCGGTTCTGGTATACTTAGGTCTTCGACTTCCATATCAGAGTAATGCTGATTCGTTGTAGGAGGTGGAGAGTGAGGTATAGTAGAATCATCTTCATGCATAGACACTGTGGGTTCGTCTTCATGCATAGACACTAGGGGTTCGTCTTCAAGCATAGACACTGTGGTTCGTCTGTGTCTTTAGTTTGAGATACTCTGGAGATGAATGTACCATGGAGGTTCTTTTGACGATTTTCTCTGTTGCCATCATCACTGGTTAGTGATATGCATGGTGAATCCTCCTTGCTGCTGTTAGTGGTTTCATCATCTCTTTCGTCTTCTTCTTGTTCACTCTCTGTTGGTTCTGCATCCACATCCTTTTCTTTTGTTCGAGTAACACTTTCTTCTTCTTCCTCATCACCTTTAACGGATTCCTTATCATCTTGACCCTGCTTTGACCCTTCGCCAGTTTTATCCGTATTTTCGCCCTTATCACCCTTTACAATACGATTCCCATCACTATTATCATCATCATCATCCTCATCCCCATCATCCTCATTTTTATCCTCGCTATCATCATTTTTACCATCATCTCCATCTTTATCCTCATTACCGTTACCCTAATCGTCTACGTTCTCGACATCGTCTTCATCTTCATTCTCAGACTCTTCATCATCTTCAGGTGTATCTTCAATTATGGCCTTTTTGAGATAATGCAGAAGTTTACGTTTTGTCTTCGTTGTCTCAGAGCCCATATTGATCAATCGGGTTTCCAATAATCGCATTAATTGAAGATCAGATGAACCTGCGGTGAATAGAGTTGGTAGCTCTTGATCGACATATGACTTCACTTCACGTTGAATGATGTTGGTCATGTGTTCATCAATGGAATTGATAAAAGAAACATTTTCTTTGTCACGTGCGTCCTTTTCTTTAAGAAACTTTTTATGCTGTCTTTTAAGTTTTGAGACGGTGTCGGGTATCTCCTTGAATTTAGACTCGTCACTTTGCTGTTCTCTGAGGGCTTGTGTAGGATTAGGTATCCTTCCATTCATCATTTCAATTTGTTTTGCTTGATCCTCCAATTGTTTTTGGAGGTGCTAAATTAGTGGATCATTGACCAAAAGAAATGGATTGGAGGTGGATGGTACTTGTTTTACTTTAGTTGATGGAGGAGGTGTAACCTTAAGTGTTAGAGGGGTTGTGGATTATACAAGTTGTTCGAGGATTGGTGGCGGTGTTGGTATAGTCACTTGGGCAGTGGTTGGTACTTGTTGTGAGATGATAGATGGAGGTGTAGGAACAGTCATTTGGGTGGTAGTTGGTACTTATTGTTCAACGAGTTCATGTGTGGGATTTAGTGTGATGACATTGGTAATTACCGGGGTGTAAATGGTGGAATGATAGTTGTTGTAATTGAGGTTATAGGAACGTCCACCATATTCTCATTCGTTAAGGGGTCAGTATTCGTAACATCAATGCCTTCCCCTTCAAGATTAAGATATTTCATTACATCATCAGAACCATAAGTAGACTTACTTTGGATTTGAATTGCTGCAATGAGAGTTGTATGAGCATCTTCTAAAATCAAAGTGCAAGTTTCTAACGGTAATGATTGATATTAACATCACGGTACAGTGATTCTATTTCTATGTTGTCACTGCCACCACCCTCCTCACTATGCTCAAGACTTTCAAAGTTGAATGTACCAACTTCTTCATCATTAGGATCTTCAAAAAGGTAAGTGTCTTCATCAGGTTCGCCAAATTCATCTAAGTCATTAGCTGGTGTGGAGCTTGAACCCTTGGATTTTGCTAAAGCCTCCTCTCTGCTCTGCCTAAGAGTGAGACGCAGTTGTTTGTCTTGAGAGATGGTTTCTTGAACTGGTTCATCTTCATCAACACGTTTTTCTTTACCTTTGTTTTTCTTTGGCTTCTTTCCCTTTTTTATAGGCTCTTGCTCTTCCTCTTCGTCATCACTTCTGATCATCTCATCTTCTTCTTCGTCATCTTCATCATTGAGTTTCTCTTTCCCGTTGCTTTTAACTTTAGATGAATAAGTCTTTTGGAGCTTGGCTATCCGTTTGTTTCGTTTACCAGTTTGCTGATTAGAAGGATCGACATTTGCTCTTTGCATTTGTGCTTCAATGTCCCTGAGCATCCTTTTGTATGGTTCACTGTCCTTAATCCCTTCATTGATCAGTACATCTGACACGAGAGCTGGACGTAGTGAGTACTTTGTAGAATGATTATCAGCAGTCATATGGTCCATTACATAGTCTCAATCTTGGGTATGGTAGAAAAAATTCCCACGAGTATCAATGGCTGGGTCACTCTTCATGAAATGATTGATTATGAGCTTTGTGAATCGTGGAATGGAAGATGCGAAGACTTCTTGTTGGTGCCTGTGAAATGTTAGCAGAATTGTTCCCAAAGTAATAGTGCGTAATTGACTTTAGCTCCAGTGTAAAGTCTGTAAAATACATGAGCCTGAGGGGGTCTCATTACGTCTGATCCACGAGCCTTTGAAGTGAGGCACTTTATGATGATAGTGACAATTGCTTTCCACGGTTCCCAATGTGTGAAGTGTTAAACTCAGATAAATTAAGAATTTCACCCTCATAGTTCAGAGCTTTAATTACTCTACGCATTTCATCTGTCTCTGGGTTAGGCACATACTTTTCTCCTTTTTCTAACCTAGGAAACTTGAACAATTGCCAAAAGTGACTCAAATCAAGCATCAGTTTCTCGTTGTTGAGCATAAAGGTGATATTATTCTTTTAGAGTTGTATGTCCTGTGAGATTGACGTTGTTGACCAAAACTCGTGCTTATAAACTTCAGGAACTGATGCAGTAGCTCGTAAGGCATCCTTTATTGGTGACATGTCTAGGATATCCATTGCGACTTTGAAGGCTGCAAGCGATGGATCAAAGTCGTCTTTCAGACGAGAATTGTTCTCTGCAGGTGGCAGCCGGGCACTGAGTGGAAAAAGTGTAAGATCAAGTTGTAGTTGTTGTTCTTCGGTGATCGACATATTCCTGCTCAGATA
Source organism: Glebionis coronaria (assembly GCA_025667525.1). Taxonomy (NCBI): domain Eukaryota; kingdom Viridiplantae; phylum Streptophyta; class Magnoliopsida; order Asterales; family Asteraceae; genus Glebionis; species Glebionis coronaria. The sequence continues at coordinate 807,701 of JANFOE010000459.1, forward strand.
GCACAGATATAATTGATATATACACACATATATCTCATAATCCATGTAAATAACACAACAAATGTCACCACATATTATTAAATGTGACACAATATTACAGACATAGTTCATAGGAAATACAATCAGACATTCAGATTATCACCTAAATACATGACAGTATACCCAATACATTTTATTCGAATGACATAACGACCTAGCTTTAGTTCCTTGAGGATTTGGTTTTCCTTGTAGTTATTACCACTACTTCTGTGGGAGAACTAGTGGAAAAATGATGATGAATTCAACCACCACCTCAGTAGGCCTGGGTATAACTTCTACCTCAGTAGGTGTTGGTCTAACCAAAACCTCAGTAGGTGTAGGCAAAACCTCAACCTCAGTAGGTGTAGGCAAAACCTCAACCTCAGTAGGTGTTGAGATAATTAAAATCTCAGTGGATTTGAACTCAGGGTCAGTCAAAGATGATCCAGTGTCTTCCATGGCATGAATGCAAAACACAAGACATGGAATAAGTAATTTTATCTCTTTTTTTAACAGAAATATCAACTTATAAAATAAGATGAATTTTTGTAATAATAAACCGTTCAAGTATTCTTATGAGAAAAAAATAAATTTTATCCAATGAAGCTTGGTTTCGTTTTAATGGCCCTAATTTTCTTAATGCCTAAAAACCCTGATTGTAATCTAAGTCGAATGCATTAGTGTTGTATTTGTTATTGTAACACATTGAGAAGAAACTACACTTAGCATTTTTTATGTTTCACAACTCTTAATCTAGCAATGTGTCTATAAAAAACACCTATCGCAATATTAAGAAACCATCGCAATCTTAACGTCCATCAGTATACTAAGTGATGTCATTCGAATGTCATCGCAATGTGGTCATCGAAATGTCATCGTAATGAAGTCATCAGAATAACTCATCGTAATGAAGTCATCGCAATAACTCATCGCAATGGAGTGATCGCAATAACTCATCGCAATGAAGTCATCGCAATAACTCATCGCAATGAAGTCATCGCAATAACTCATCGCAATGAAGTCATCGGAATAACTCATCGCAATGAAGTCATTGCAATAACTCATCGCAATGGAGTCATCGCAATATCTCATCGTAATGGAGTCGTCGCAATATGTCATCGCAATGGAGTCATCGCAATATAGTCATCGCAATATACGAGCGGGAAAGTCATCGCAATCTAGGACGTATATTACGATGCAAGTTTTGATCATTCGATTACGGGACTTAGGCGATTTTTGAAGCAAAAAAGTTCAAGACCAATGTTTATACATGCTATTCGAACAAAACCCCTCTATCAATCACAACTTTCATCACACAAAACTTCAAAACCCTAATCTGATTAAAACGAGATATAGAAGTTCGTTTGTAATGAAAAGCAGTTAATAATCATAACAAGCACGTATAATTAATGAGTACCTAGATGATATAGCAGATTTAGCACACAAAGAAATCTTGGAGAAGCTATAACAATGGCAACAAGGTTTGGTGGAATGTGTGTGTTGCGATGAGAAAGAAGTATCAGGGGGGGGGGGGTATTGACTTTGGTCAATCTCAAACCATTTTGCAAAATTGCATTGTGGTCCCCTTGTTTGACAAGTGTATATAAAACTTGCTATAAAATAAGTTAACTACATCTCTTTCCCCGAATACTCTTAATTTGTTACCACGTACCCACCACTAAATTATCTATCGTGATTACTTAAAGCATGTGATGAAATATAACCTAAGGCAAATTCAATTTCCTCATAAGACACACATAGCACATAAAGAAAAACATACATCGTGTTGCATTTTTCTGAAAATACTTTTTTGAAGTCCAATTCAGTTCCAAAATGATTTGATATTTGTTCCTCCTTAAACACTGACCCGTTTTCTATTGGAAGAGCTGTAGTCATTGTTTTAAAGAGACAAATATCCATGAAGACCTTTTCTATTTAGTGATTTTATGAAACGATTCTGGTGGCAATAAGATTTCTCTTATTTTTACAAAATAAGTGCACTGAAGCGTACACGAATTTGTGTTAGACCAAGTAATAAAGTATACTTAATCCCTTACAAGGTTTTAAAGTAAACCTTGCTCGAGAAAATTAATTCCCGTTGTGAGCCAACATTTTCAAAACGAATACGTGAGTTTAATACGAAAAGCGGGTTGTTGTCATAACTACACGCCATATGGGCATGTTTTAAAATATTTACAACTTTGATACGGACTCTATTTATGGCGCCGTGTCAATATTTATAGACATTTCTAAGGCCGTAAATATTACCGTACTAAAAGACATGCCCGATTTAAAACAAAAATATTTTTGGATTTTCTTGATTTTATATTTTTTATGGTTTTTGTAAGTTTTATATTTTTGTATTTTTCTTTTTGGGGTTTATATAATATACGATAATATACAAGATCACGATAAAAGGATACTATAGAATAGTTTACCACCACTATTCTGCAGATTCTTCTGCCAACTCCTTAAGAGTCGCCGGTGAAAATGATTTCATGCCCAACTTTTCGATCAAAAACTCGATACGTCCTCGATCTAAGGCCTTCGTGAAAATATCCGCCAGCTGATACTCAGTGTTGACAAAATACAGCTCTATTACTCCATTTTCCACTTGCTATTTGATAAAGTGGTAGCGTATGTCAATATACTTCGCCCGAGAGTGTTGAACATAGTTGCAGCAAAGGGCAATGGCGCTTTTGTTATCACAGTACATCAGAATTTTATTGAATCTAAGACAGTAGTCAGTTAATTGTGATCTCATCCAAAGAAATTGAGCACAACAACCGGACATAGCAATGTATTCAGCCTTTGTAGTCGATATCGCAGCGCTTTTCTGCCTTTTGGAAGCCCAACTAATCAATTTATCTCCAAGAAGTTGCACACTGCCAGAAGTGCTACGTCTAGTATCTTGACACCCAACATAATCCGCATCTGCGTATGATATTAGTGCAATAGAGGAATCCTTCGGATACCACAGACCACGATTAAGTGTTCCTTTAAGATACCGAAAGATCCTTTTCACAACATGTAAGTGATTTTTGGTAGGTCGAGCCTGATACCGGGTACACATGCATATAGCAAATTGCAAATCAGGCCTGCTAGTAGTCAGATAGAGAAGGGTGCCGATCATTCCACAGTAAAGTTTAGGATCGACAGCAATCCCATCCCTATCCTCATCTAACTTGGATCTCTCCACCATTGGAGTATCCACGGGGTCACAGTTTTTAAAATTATACTTTTTCAATGATTCAAGGGCATATTTGGATTAATTAATAAAGATGCCTCTAGGATTTTGAGAAATTTGCAACCCTAAGAAAAATAAAAATTTTCCCATCATTGACATCTTAAAGCGTGTGGACATGATTTTCTCAAAATGGTCAGACAGTCTTTGAGTAGAGGCAGCAAATATTATATCGTCAGCATAAATTTGTACCAGTATCATGTCGTTGTCCTCCTTGAGAATGAATAATGTTGGGTCCACTTTGCCTTTGTAGAAGCCTTCCGAGATGAGATAAGACGATAGGAGATCGTACCACGCGCGTGGAGCTTGTTTCAACCCATAAAGAGCCTTCTTGAGCTTGTACACGTGATTAGGATACTCCGAGTTGATGAATCCATTCGACTGGCTAACGTAGACATCTTCCCTTAATTCACCATTAAGAAATGCCGTCTTAACATCCATTTGGTAGACGATCATATTCATGTGAGCAACATAAGCAAGGAATAGTCTAATCGCCTCCAATCATGCTACAGGAGCAATGGATTCTTCAAATTCAATACCCAAAGCTTGTTTGTAACCTCGAGCAACCAATCTAGCTTTGTTCTTTAACACTCCACCTAACTCATCGAGTTTAATCTTATATACCCACAACAATGTAAGGATGTCAACGTTGTCGGGTAGAGGAACTAATTCCCATACTTTAAGGCGTTGAAATTCATTAAGTTCCTCTTGCATGGCTTTAATCCAAGATTATTGTTTCATGGCTTGTTGCCAAGATGTATGATACTTGTGATTTGCTATGGGTTCAATTTAATTCTCGGTATCTTCTTGAATTGATCACGGTTCAAAGTGGAATAGTTGTTCTTGGTTACAAAAAGGGGTGTGATTTTCTATGCTACTAAAAAAGGATCAAATGCATGCAATAGAGAAAATAAGCCAACAATTACTAATAAAAAATAATAGGACTTGAGTTAAAATAAAACAATGAAAAACCTTAACTCAGAAAGAACGAGAAAAACAGTAAAGTAACTTAACTTGGAAAATTGCTCACTCGGAAGATTTAAAGTTCATTCGGAACTACTGCTCATGCGGAATATTTAGAACAAAGCTTGATTCGGAACTTATCAAAAGAAACAACTGATTCGGAACTTGTTTTCCATCATTCGGAACTTTCAAAATCACTTGATTCGGAACTTTTGAAAAATCTCATTCGGAACTTTTCTAATCTTTCATTCGGAACTTTTCTACCCTTTCATTCGGAACTTTTTTCCTTCATTCGGAACTTTTTTCCTTCATTCAGAACTTTTTTCCTTCATTCCGAACTTTTTTCCTTCATTCCGAACTTTTTTCCTTCATTCCGAACTTTTTAACAAACCTTCATTCAGAACTTTTTTCTTTCATTCTGAACTTTTTTCCTTCATTCCGAACTTTTTTCCTTCATTCCAAACTTTTGAACAAACCTTCATTCAGAACTTTTTTCCTTCATTCAGAACTTTTTTCCTTCATTCCGAACTTTTTAACAAACCTTCATTCAGAACTTTTTTCCTTCATTCAGAACTTTTTTCCTTCATTCCGAACTTTTTAACAAACCTTCATTCAGAACTTTTTTCCTTCATTCCGAACTTTTTTCCTTCATTCCGTACTTTTTTCCTTCATTCCGAACTTTTTAACAAACCTTCATTCAGAACTTTTTACCTTCATTCAGAACTTTTTTCCTTCATTCCGAACTTTTTTCCTTCATTCTGAACTTTTTTCCTTCATTCGGAACTTGGCTGATGAAGAAGTGCGAAGAACAGGGAAATAAGAACAAACAATTTTTTACCAAAATCACCCAAGTTTTTAACCAAAACATAAACCAATTTAACCACTAATCATTTGCTAATCATAAACATCAAACCAAAACAATAAAAACATAAAACCCACTTACTTTTAAAGATCAATCTCAACAAATTAAACTTTAAGACTTGAATCAAAAAGAAGAAAGATGAACAAGATTAAAATGGAAGATGATATTGATTGATTAATGTTAAACAAACAAAGGGAGAGATTAAAACTTACAAATCTATGATGAAATCAAGAAAAATAAAAATCACCAACACCTTAGTGGTGTTGGTTCCCTACGAAAACAAGAAAAAGGAAAAAGACTGGAATAAAAAAACTCCCAAAAAGTATGAAGGGGTGGTCTTTATATAGGTGTTCTCTTTGGTTGGTGAGTGGGCTTTCTCCCGTTCTTCTTGTCTTCTCGTCTTTTCATAAAAGTTGACGTTTTTTATTCTGATTCGGGATTTGTCGTCGATTAAATTCAACTCGTCTTTTAATTTCTTCGTTTAATAGACTTGAGTTTCTTCGACATATGTAAATCTTCCATCTTTGGTCCTTTTCTTCGATAAATCTTCAAATAGGCCCAGTGAATTCAAATCTTTTGCATCTCTTGGACAATAGACTTCATCTTGAGTCTTTTTCTTCCATAAAACCCGTGCAATCCCATGTTTTCTTCAATATTCATCCGGTTAACTCTAAAAACACAATAAACACAAAAACCACGCATAATTCCAAACAAATGATATTATATACGCGTATTGGTCTCGTTTTAGCCAGAATTAAGTGGAAAAAGGATGGGTGTTTACACACCTATCAAATCCCCTACACTTAACCATTGCCATGCCCTCATGCAATGCTTAGTGATAAAGAAATTTTACACTTTTCTCGCAATCAATCAACCTTGGCCTTATTAACATACTACTAAACAAAAATTAAAATACTAAGAGAAATTTAAACTTTAAAGTAGACAAAAGGATAGAAAACCATTTTCACTTGAAAATAGCTATATGGAAATAACTTGCAAAGAGATCAAGGACTTACATTAGGGCTTTGGTGCTGCGAAAATTTATCACCCTCAAGTTTCACGTTCCCCAAACTAAGCTTAAAAACGAGATCATTGTTATTATAAGTTAGCAAATCAAATACTTACACACATGGCTTAATTATATGCTTAAACTCCCTTATTCCTAGGTGTATCTCTTATATTTTATTTTTGTCTTAGAATGATCATGAAGATGCATTTTTGGACTTATTTTGATAGTTTATTTAGGCTGAAAGCAAAGTAGGACAATTTGATCAATAGTTAGCTAAAGGACAAAATCTCTTAAAACTGCTTCTCGGGATATCAAAAAGTTCATATCTTGGCATAACTCAGTTCATGATTTGAGACCTTTCTCAGGCCGATATTTGGCATGTACTTCATAATTCATATCTTGAGAGACGTGCTTGAGATAATGGTCTTCTCATCGTTAATAGAGTTTCTTCACTTGGAGACTTTTGAGGGGTACTCCAACTTTGTTGACCACGACTTCATGATTATTTCTTCAATCGCTAATTGGGATTTTGAGATACAACGATCCGCCTCCTTTTCGGACTTGGATCTATTTATCCTCATACCTTGTTAGGGTATTTTAGGATAGACTTCTCCATGATCTTTATGGGAGTTGATTGCTTTTCTTCGTGAGTCTTGGTCCTTCATATTGATTTTGGGAATAATGCTTTTCACATCACCTTGGATCTTTAGCAATAAGATTGAACCCTCATGCCTTGTTAGGGCCTTTTTGGACTCGCCAATCTTCGCGCCCCGCTTCATAAGTTATGCCTTGGCTATGAACTCTTATCATTACCGAGCAACTTTTAAACGATCTTGGGCTAGAAGCTAAGTAACTTTTCAAATCGTACAACCTTACTTATTGCAGATAAATTATTAGCAAGTGATGGGAGAATAGGCAAATAATGACACCAAGTGAGCTTGTGTAAGAATACCGACTTATAATTGACTCTATCAATTCTCGTCCTCCACAATTTAAAATCTCAAGTAATGAGACTCGTGGATACTTAGCCTAATAAACCAATTAAGGTCTACATGGTTAAGGATACTAGCTAGAATAAACTTGGATAAGTCTATTCGGGTTGAGTCAAAATAATCGCAACGGGCCTAATATGTCAAAGACTTCTAAACTAGCTACACCACTTTATTAATATTTTTGACTTTATTGCGGGATATATACATATGAAAGCAACGATAAAAATTTAAAAATTACGACTAAATGGCCAAAGTTAATAAAAAATTTGAAAAATGTTGAAAAATATGATTTTCCGGTTAATTGAAGGCATTTTCATGGAAAAGTCCACTTAAAACTTCGATAGAAGTCCCCCCTACACTTAAGATAAACATTGTCCTCAATGTTTAAGCATGTGGGAAAAATCTCCCCTACACTTATGACATTGTGCACGTTGGTTAAATCAAGTTAAGGAAGAGACGACTAACGTGATCAATTTCAAATGTGAGTATGAAGAAAACTGAATCACGATAGTTGAGAGATAGAAACGGATTTCAGATAACACGGGAGCACGGTTCTTCAAAGGTTCCAAAAGTGCATTCATCCCTGTAATCACATCACCACACAAACACAAGCACCTATAGAGGTCCCCCTACACTTAGGAGGTTAAAACAGAAAAGGATAGATACTCGTGCTGCCTCCCGAGGAGCGCTTGTTTTTGATAACCGAGTCACGAGCCTGACTCGACCCAAAATTAGTTCATGGGGAACGTGGTGAGGGATGGAATCATCTCCTGAGAGATGTCCTCACCAAAGCACAACTTCACTCGTTGGCCATTCACCTTAAAATTAGGTCCATTAGGTTGAGCGAGCTCGAGAGTACCATATGGAAAAATTTGGGCAATGGTGAATGGGCCGGACCAACGAGATTTCAGCTTGCCCGAAAAGATTTTCAACCGAGAGTTAAAGAGTAAAACTTTGTCTCCAACTTGGAACTCTCGGTTTTTAATCTTAGAGTCGTGAATGAGCTTAGTCTTCTCCTTATAGATCAAAGAATTTTCATAAGCCTCATTACGGAGTTCATTCAGCTCATTGAGTTAGATCTTGCGTAGGTCACCGGCTTTGTTGATATCAAAATTAGTCCACTTCAAGGCCCAGTAAGCCTTGTGCTCCAACTCAATAGGGAGGTGGCATGCTTTCCCGTACACGAGACGATATGGTGTACAACCAATCGGAGTCTTGTATGCAGTACGAAAAGCCCACAAAGCATCATCAAGTTTATCAGCCCACGAGGCACGATGCTCTCCCACGGTTCGTTTAAGAATTCGCTTTAATCCTCGGTTAGAGATTTCAGCCTGGCCATTAGTTTGTGGGTGGTATGCGGTGGAAAGACGATGATTTACACCATACTTTGCCATGACTCTTGCGAATTGGTCATTGCAAAAATGAGTCCCGCGATCACTAATAATGGCGCGAGGCACACCGAATCTAGCGAATAGCGACTTCAAAAAGTTACAAACCACCCTTGCGTCATTAGTAGGTAAAGCTTTGGCTTCATCCCACTTTGAAACGTAGTCAACGGCTACAAGGATGTATTTGTTTCCTTTAGAGGAAGGGAATGGCCCCATAAAGTCGATACCCCAAACATCAAAGATTTCACATTCTTGTATGAAATTTTGAGGCATCTCATCTTTATGTGTGATCTTGCCTTGTTTTTGGCAAGCATCACAACGTTTAACCATCTCGTGAGCATCACGATAAATGGTGGGCCAATAAAATCCCGAGTCAAACACTTTTTTGGCGGTGTAGTTAGGACCAAAGTGACCACCGGTGGGTCCTTTGTGGCAAGCGTCAAGGATTTCTAAAGCTGGCCGGTCCATCAACACATCGGCGAATAATCAAATCAGCACATTGTTTGAACAGATACGGGTCATCCCAAAAGTAAGTCTTAATGTCTTTGAAGAACTTTTTCTTTTGCTGGGATATTAACCCGTCAACAAGAATTCCACCCGCCAAGTAGTTTGCAATGTCCGCAAACCACGGGGTTTCATCAGAAGTCGAGTTGATAGACATTAAGGTCTCCAAGGGAAAAGAATCATTGATTTCTTTGTTCGGATGTTCCCCTTGGTAAGGATCCTCAAGTCTACTGAGATGATCCGCGGCTAGGTTTTCAGCTCCTTTTTAATCGCGAATTTCGATTTTAAATTCTTGGAGTAGCAAAACCCAGCGAAGAAGTCTTGGTTTGGAATCTTGTTTAGTTAACAAGTACTTCAACGCGGAATGATCGGTGTAAACGATTGTGGTGGAAAGGACAAGATAGGGGCGGAATTTTTCGAAGGTATAGACAACAGCTAAAAGCTCTTTTTCGGTTGTCATGTAATGCAATTGAGCCCCAGTCATTGTCTTGCTAGCGTAATGGATCGGTTGGAAGTGTTTGTTCACTCTTTGGCCCAAAACCGCTCCAATAGCAAAATCACTAGCATCGCACATCAACTCAAAGGGAAGCTCCCAATTAGGGGTAACCAAGACGGGTGCCTTAGTTAGCTTATCCTTAAGCGAGTTGAAGGCTTCAAGACACTCGTTGGAAAAGATAAAAGGAGTATCTTTTTCTAAGAGGTGGGTCATCGGGCGAGCGATTTTAGAAAAATCTTTGATGAATCGACGGTAGAAGCCCGCATGACCAAGGAAACTTCTCACACCCTTCACGGTTGAAGGTGGAGGAAACTTAGAAATAACATCGACTTTAGCACGGTCTAATTCAAGACCGGCTTTAGAGATCTTGTGTCCTAGCACGATGCCCTCTTTTACCATGAAATGGCATTTTTCCCAATTAAGAACCAGGCGAGTGTCTTCACACCGCTTAAGCATTCGTTCTAAATTGGCAAGGCAAGCGGAGAAAGAATCACCATACACCGAGAAATCATCCATGAATACTTCCATAGTTTCTTCAACCATGTCATGGAAGATAGCCATCATACACCTTTGGAACATCCCAGAAGCATTGCATAAACCAAAAGGCATACGTTTGTAAGCAAATGTTCCGTAGGGACAAGTGAATGTGGTCTTCTCTTGGTCTTTGGGATCGATGGGAATTTGAAAATACCCGGAGAAACCGTCTAAAAAGCAGTAATAATCATTACCCGCTAGACGCTCGAGCATTTAATCCATGAAAGGAAGAGGAAAGTGATCTTTTCTCGTGGCATCATTGAGCTTGTGATAGTCGATACAAACTCTCCACCCAGTAACAAGACGAGTGGGAATCAACTCGTTGTGTTCATTGGGAACAACGGTTATTCCGCCCTTCTTGGGCACACAATGGACGGGACTTACCCAAGGCGAATCCGAAATAGGGTAGATCAAGCCGGCATCAAGAAGTTTGATAACCTCTTGTTTGATGACGTCGTGAATGCGAGGATTAACCCTTCTTTGGCTCTTGATTGCGGGTTTAAAGTCATCTTCCATGAGAATCTTGTGAGTACAAAAGTTTGGATCAATTCCGCGGATATCGGTAATTTTCCAAGCAATTGCCTTCTTATGATCTTTAAGCACGGCGATGAGACGAGTTTTCTCTTCTTCTTTCAAGTCCTTAGCAATGATGACGGGCGACTTCTTCTTATCTTCAAGGAACACGTACTCGAGATGGGGCGGCAACTCCTTAAGTTCTAAATCCGGAGGATTTTCGATGGGAGGCGTATTCAAAGTCGGCACATCGATAGCAATAACCGTGGGAGATGGTGGAGAAATATTGTCTTCTTTAAGAATGTTCTCAATGAGGCGAAGATCTTCATCCCAATCGGTGGGAGAATCATCATGTTCTAAGTTCACATCTCCCATGGTGGCTTCCAAATATTTCAAAAGGAAATCACTTTCTCCAAATAGAGATAGTGATGAATCAATCGTGGAAACGGTATCAACATTGGGAAGAGAGGTAGGAATACTTTTACAAGCATCTTTGAAGTGTTCTTCACAAGCCTCATCAAGAACGTCAATACAATTAACACTCTCGTATGAATAAGGCTGTTTAGAAAGCTTTCCCATGTTGAAGACAATTTTATCGTCACCCACTCTCATGATAAGCTCACCGGCTTCAACATCGATGAGAGTGCGACCGGTCCTCAAGAATGGAAGACCAACAATTAATGGCACATGAGGGTCCATATCGTAGTAGACGACGACGAAATCGGCAGGAAAAGTGAATTTGTCGACTCCTACAAAGACGTCTTCGGCTATCCCCACTGGATAAGCAACCGTACGGTTAGCTAATTCCAAAGTCATTTTGGTGGGGACTAGCTCAGGGAGAGATAATTGCTTCCAAACGCTTAGAGGCATTAAGTTAATACTGGCACCTAGATCGGCTAGGGCCATGTAGTTCTCTACTCCCGGGAAGTTGCAAGGGATTAAGAAGCGACCCGGATCACCAAGCTTGGTTGGCAATTTCCTTAAGAGCACTGCAGAGCAATTCTCATTAAGTTGGGTGTTAGCAATATCAAGAAGCTTTTCCTTGTCGCTAAGAAGATCTTTGAACATTTTCGCATAGTTAGGCATGTGAGTGAGAGCCTCAGCGAAGGAGATGTTAAAATTCAATTGTTTAAACATTTTAAGAAAGTTCGAAACCTGAATATCGTCCTTGCTTTTGAGCTTCTCTTTCCTCAACCTTGAGGGATAAGGTATATCGGAAGAAGAGGAAGGATTTGGGAGAATAGGATCACTCACATCCTTAGGTGGAGGAGGGGTAGAAGTAAGAGGTGGAGAAATTGGGGAAGTGGAAGGATGAGGAATAGGAGCAGGTGACTCGTTTTCCTTAGTCACAATCACCGGTGGAGGTATAGGAATCTCGGGTTCCTTGGTACCTTTGCCAATACGAGTGGTGATTGCTTTCATCTCCCCTCTTGGATTCGCAACGGTGTTACTCGGAAGAGTACCCGAAGAAGAGGATTGATTACCTTGGAAGAAACCAGCCATCATGTTCTTTAAGTCATTCGTTTGACTTGCCAAAGTGTTTCTCATATCAGCTCTCAGATCGTTTCCTTGTTTCACCATGTCTGCTTTCAAGTTGAGCACTTCCCGCTGGAGATTTTCCACAATCACATCATTGGTCCGCATGTAGGTTTCAACATCTTGGTGTAATGCGGTGGGTTGGTTGGGAAGGGGAGCATGGTAAGCGGGTGGTTGATAAGCAGGTTGTTGGTAAACTTGGTTGTTTCTTTGAGGTGGATATGGTTGTTTGTGAGGTGGTATGTAGGGTGCACGAGGTTCTTGTTGTTGTTGTTGAGGAGGGCGATTGAGGTTTTGCTGTTGGTTTGGGTTGTTAGGAGGAAAACCGGGTGGTGAAAGAAAGTTGTTAGAGCGGTAGCTAAGCAAATTGCGGTCACCTTGAGGACGAGCTTGATAAGCGGCCGGAGGATAGGTACCGTATGCTGCATTCACATTCTCAGAAGGGTAGTCTTGGGTGGTGGTACAAGTGGTGTAAGAGTGAGGACCCCCGCATATTTCACATGGTTGGCTTACAGCATTGACTTGAGCGTTTTTAGCATTGATGTTGTTGGTGTTGTTAGCGGTGTGGGTAACAAGCGATTCAAGAAGCGTAGTAATTTTGTCAAGTCGCTTGTCACTGTCACTAGTACTAGCACTAGCGGCATTGGTCCGCACACTCTTGGTTTGCACACGAGACTTATTCTCAATGATATCCCAAGCGGCATTGGAAGTCTTAACCAAAATATTACCCCCCGAGGCACTGTTTAGTAAATCTTGGTCATTCATGCTTAAGCCGTTATAAAAAGTGTTAATTTGGTGCAATTTGGTAAAACCATGTTGTGGGCATTTTCTTAAAAGATCTTTGTAACGATCCCAAGATTCAGTAAAAGACTCATCGTACTTTTGTTCAAAATTGATAATTTCATTCCGCAAAGCGGTAGTACGAGAGGGTGGGAAAAAGTAGTTTATAAACTTGGTCTCCAAATCTGTCCACGTCAGAATACTTTGTGGCGGTTCCTTTGCAAGCCAATGCCGGGCTTGTCCCTCTAAAGAAAGGGAAAAAGTTGCAAACGGATTACCTCTTGTGGAACACCATTGAATTTGACCGTATTCGTGAGTTGCAAGAATCTCTTGATGTGGTCATGAGGATCATCAATGGTACGCCCCAAGAATGGTTGAGCAGAGACCATCTGGATAAAGCCGGATTTGAGCTCAAAGTTGTTGGCTGCAATTGCGGGTATGACAATTGGATCATTGTTTCCGTCTACATGTGCTTGCAGAAGTTCAATCATCAGACGATTGTCTGGTAGAGGCTCATTGTTGAGAGGTGGATTGTTATTGTTGTTGTTATTATTGTTGTTGAGAGGTGGGTTATTGTTGTTGTTTAGTACACCGGCCATGTCTAAGTCTTCGAGAGGCTCGGGCTCTTGATAAGACGTTGATCGTGTACGCATGCACCTGTAAAAGAACAAACAAAGCAAAAACAAAGCAGAAATATTTTTGGTTTTTTATGTTTTTTAATTTTTAGGATTTTTGAAAATTTTATATTTTTTAGGGTTTTTGAAATTTTTTATGAAAAAGTAACGTTCCCGGTGAACGGATCCCAAAATCCAAGTTCTCACAAAAAACTGGTAATCTTAACGAGAAGATCCAGCAGCGGCGCCATTTGATACTTGCGTTTTGGTATGGGTTCAATTTAATTCTCGGTATCTTCTCGAATTGATCACGGTTCAAAGTGGAATAGTTGTTCTTGGTTACAAAAAGGGGTGTGATTTTCTATGCTACTAAAAAAGGATCAAATGCATGCAATAGAGAAAATAAGCCAAAAATTACTAATAAAAAATAATAGGACTTGAGTTAAAATAAAACAATGAAAAACCTTAACTCAAAAAGAACGAGAAAAACAGTAAAGTAACTTAACTTGGAAAATTGCTCACTCGGAAGAATTAAAGTTCATTCGGAACTACTGCTCATGCGGAATATTTAGAACAAAGCTTGATTCGGAACTTATCAAAAGAAACAACTGATTCGGAACTTTTTTCCTTCATTCGGAACTTTCAAAATCACTTGATTCGGAACTTTTGAAAAATCTCATTCGGAACTTTTCTAATCTTTCATTCGGAACTTTTCTACCCTTCATTCAGAACTTTTTTCCTTCATTCGGAACTTTTTTCCTTCATTCAGAACTTTTTTCCTTCATACCGAACTTTTTTCCTTCATTCCGAACTTTTTTCCTTCATTCCGAACTTTTTAACAAACCTTCATTCAAAACTTTTTTCCTTCATTCCGAACTTTTTTCCTTCATTCCGAACTTTTTTCCTTCATTCCGAACTTTTTAACAAACCTTCATTCAGAACTTTTTTCCTTCATTCAGAACTTTTTTCCTTCATTCCAAACTTTTTAACAAACCTTCATTCAGAACTTTTTTCCTTCATTCAGAACTTTTTTCCTTCATTTCGAACTTTTTAACAAACCTTCATTCAGAACTTTTTTCCTTCATTCTGAACTTTTTTCCTTCATTCCGAACTTTTTTCCTTCATTCCGAACTTTTTAACAAACCTTCATTCAGAACTTTTTACCTTCATTCAGAACTTTTTTCCTTCATTCCGAACTTTTTTCCTTCATTCCGAACTTTTTTCCTTCATTCGGAACTTCGCTGATGAAGAAGTGCGAAGAACAGGGAAACAAGAACAAACGATTTTTTACCAAAATCACCCAAGTTTTTAACCAAAACTTAAACCAATTTAACCACTAATCATTTGCTAATCATAAACATCAAACCAAAACAATAAAAACATAAAACCCACTTACTTTTAAAGATCAATCTCAACAAAATAAACTTTAAGACTTGAATCAAAAAGAAGAAAGATGAAAAAGATTAAAATGGAAGATGATATTGATTGATTAATGTTAAACAAACAAAGGGAGAGATTAAAACTTACAAATCTATGATGAAATCAAGAAAAATAAAAATCACCAACACCTTAGTGGTGTTGGTTCCCTACGAAAACAAGAAAAAGGAAAAAGACTGGAATAAAAAAACTCCCAAAAAGTGTGAAGGGGTGGTCTTTATATAGGTGTTCTCTTTGGTTGGTGAGTGGGCTTTCTCCCGTTCTTCTTGTCTTCTCGTCTTTTCAGAAAAGTTGACGTTTTTGATTCTGATTCGGGATTTGTCGTTGATTAAATTCAACTCGTCTTTTAATTTCTTCGTTTAATAGACTTGAGTTTCTTCGACATATGTAAATCTTCCATCTTTGGTCCTTTTCTTCGATAAATCTTCAAATAGGCCCAGTGAACTCAAATCTTTTGCATCTCTTGGACAATAGACTTCATCTTGAGTCTTTTTCTTCCATAAAACCCGTGCAATTCCATGTTTTCTTCAATATTCATCCGGTTAACTCTAAAAACACAATAAACACAAAAACCACGCATAATTCCAAACAAATGATATTATATACGCGTTTTGGTCTCGTTTTAGCCAGAATTAAGTGGAAAAAGAATGGGTGTTTACACACCTATCAATGTAGGTACCTTCTTGTAGAGAAATGCATCAAAGAAGCAATATAATGTGTGCTCTTGTAGTTGATGACGTGTCAAGACTGGTCGATCGATGTCACCAATAATATTGCGGATTAGGTGATCCTTTGTCCATTTAGTATTATGAGTTTCAATCCGTGGTGTTCTGGAGTAAACGATTGTAGGAGCTTCCTCTAAGGTAGACGCACCGTTAGGGTTTTCGGGTATTTGTGAACCGAAGAATGGAAGCTCTTGTAGGTGAGCAATTTCTAAATCGTGATCATAGAAAACCTCTTCAACATCATTAGGAACGAGTGGGGGTGATGATTCAGGTGTAGTTTGAGAATTGTTAGGGGATGGTGCATCTGGTTCAATAGTGACAGTAGATGCATCAGACTGATTTCCATTATCTTGAGCAACAACTTTGGGAATCATAGCTACTGCTGCAGGCGCTAGAGAATCATCGCTTGGAGGATCAAAGAATTCGTCAAACATAGGTTGAAATAACTCATCCCACTCGGCCCTTGTAGGTGGTGTAAATGATGGAGAAGTAGGATTGTTGGAAGTTAATCCGGAACTAATCGTATCGGTTCCCATCTCATGAAGTGTGGGTTCAAAGCTGTGTTGCTCAGAAGCCATCGCTGTCAGCTCATCAAAATCAGCATCCAAAGTTTCTACTATCTTGCCAAGACGATGGTTATAAATCAAGTAAGCTTTCTTTGCGGGTGAGTAACCAATGAAAATTCCAATATCAGCCTTCAGTTGAAGTTTGCCCAAATTCTCACTATTAGTATTTGGATAGCAAAGTGCACCAAACACATGAAGAAAGGAAATATCGGGTTTGTGTCCATGAAGTAGCTCATATGGAGTTTTTCCATCGCGTTTACAAATGATGGAGCGGTTTTGGGTATAACATGCGGTTGCCACTGCTTCAGCCCATAAGAATAAAGGAGCATTCGCATAAATCAACATAGTTCTAGCTGCTTCCATAAGTGTACGGTTACGCCTTTCCGTGACATTGTTTTGTTGTGGAGTGCGAGCAAATGAAGTTTCATGTGAATTACCTACCTCTTCATAATAGTCTCGTAGACTCTGATTAACGAACTCAGTTCCATTATCAGTTCGAATGCGGCGAACAGTAGCATTAAGACGCACCTGGATCATCTTAAGAAAAGTAATAATATATGCTGGTGCTTGATCCTTGGTTGCTATGAACTTAACCCATGTAAATCTTGAAAAATCATCCACCATGACGAGGATGTATTTTTGACCACTCACACTAGCCGTACGCATTGGCGCGCAAAGATCCATGTGCAAAAGATACAGTGGTTCTTGGTTGGTGTCTTCAGCTTTAGGTTTGTATGATTTCTTGGTGCTTTTCCCCAAAGAACACGCGGAACATAAATGATCCTTGTCAAACTTAAGTTTTGGAAGACCACGAACAAGCTCGTTTTTAGCCAAATGTTTTGAATGGACAGTGTGTAGAGATTATCCCCTCGAGAACCTTTTAACAAGTCATTTCCTGCAAGATCACTAATGAAGCAAGTATGTTGTCGAAAAGCAACCTCAAGGTTTGAATCGCAAAATTGTCCCACTAAGAATAAGTTATGACCAAGTCCCTCGACGTAATACACCCTTGAAATTGTAACATTCCCAATTTGATATTCACCATAACCCATGATCTTCACAACATGGTCGTTACCAAATTTAACCGTTCCTAGAAACTTGCTGACGAAATTTCTGAGCATCGAGCGGTCTCCGGTCATATGCTTTGAGCATCCAGAGTCCAAGTACCAGAGGATGATTTGGACCACCTGAAAATATCACCAGACGAAGACAATGTATCAGAATCTAATTGTTCCTCTGTGTTAGCAGGTAAAGATATATTTATCTTAGATTTGCTATCAGAAGAATTCTTAGGCTTCCAAATTTTCTTCCTAGATGCTAGCTTAGATTCTAGTTGTCTAATAACCTGAGGTACTTCTTCACCGGTAGGCACAATAGTGGACACAGACCTAGTTAAAGGGCGCTTTTTTCATTTCTTAGTGCTAGAGTTCCTATTTAAAGGATGCCGAGACCTAACTTCTGTGGATGTGATCCTAGTTAAAGGGTACTTAGTTCCATTTGCAGTAAAGGTCCTACCACTGGGTTTCCATTGCCAACCAACTTGGGTGAATTTCTTCCCCGTTGGAATCTATTCAATATTGTTCCTAATGGCATACATTTCATTCACATGATCAACAAGGCATAAATCTTGACGCTGAAAAAACATGCATTCATTACCATTCCAACATCTCAAATTAGAATTTACATTTTCCTTAGGCTTCTGCATAGAGGCAGAACCTTTTGTCTTAGCTACATGATTCTTTTTATTTCAATCTGAAATAACATTCCTAGGGTGAACTTCTACTTTATTCTTCACAATCCTACTAGTGGAAGGCTTGATCCTATCTTTCTTGTCTTGAGATCCTTTAGCCTTAGTAGCCATAATTACTCCTGTAGAAGCCAAGGGAATATTAGTGACAGATTTTGATTTAGCCTTGATAGGTGTGTTTAAAATAGGCTTAGCTCTTGGGGTCTTATTGAATGGAGTTATGGCAATGGTGGGGGTTTGTTGTTTAAGTGGTGCAGAACCCGGTTGTCATGTGTAATTTAAATGCTCTAAGCATTGTTGTACCTACTCAATGTAAGCATGAGCAGAGTAATAGTGACTATTGGAGGGATCTAGTTCATAGAGATCATCTACAACATCCCCAGCAAGATCCGCGTGCTTAATTGCATGCTGCATATAGACCATATATGATAGAGGATTGTTCTTATGGTACGGGTTCTTATAGATCACCAACTTTTTGGTTTTTGGAGTACTAGAGGACGGTGCAGAAATTATAGTTAGGTTATCAACAACTTCTTGTCCTTTGAGTTGAAGTGTCTCCTTTAACTCAGCTAAAATCATGTTTTTGTCTATGAGTTGAATATTTAAGTAAGAGATTTCCGCACACTTTGGTTCAATTGGTCAACAAGTGACTTTTGCTCTGCCGCATTAAAAGAAAAGCGTTCTTCTAATGAACCATAAATATGTGAAAAACCCTGCCTTACTTTATCAAACTCCCCTAGCATAGAAGTAATTATATTTTCTAAGGCATGGTTTTTAATCTTTGCGGCCTCTAGTTTCACTTTCTCTTTTAATGACTCTCTCTTAAGTCTCATGATTTCTTCCTCTAATGTCTGAACCACCTGAATCATCTTGTTACTTGTCTCAACGGTGTTTTCACAATCATTTGTTTTTGAAAGAGTTTTGTTGATCCCGAACTTAGATCGATTTAGCTTTATGTATACGAGATTAGATCAAGTAATACACTTAGAGAAACCTTTGTATATGTATATGATAATCTAAGTGTTATGCGGAATTAACACTTAAACAAGAACACACAAGATGTAAACAAACTTTCACTTTGATTAATGATATCAAACTTGCTTACAATGAAAGTGTTAACGTATGAAAACTTATTTTGAACATTAACCTAAAGGTCTTCTTTTATAGACATAAGAAGCCTTGTACAATAATCTACGTATCAACTATTCTAGGTAAAGATAAATATAGAAAATACATTGTTGTTCCTATCTTTACTAGAAGTAATCTAGAATACAATAAACGCGTAGAGTATATCCTTTCATCAGTGCTTGTCTTCAATGTATCAACGCTTGACTTCTTCTTGTCAACGCTTGATCTGTCAGCGACTGTTTTACTCCTGTCAACTCTTGTTTTACTCTTGTCAGCGCTCAAGTAGATTGGCTATAATTTATTCCCAATAATCCTCCCCTAAACTTGATATCTACTCTAGTAATCAAGTTTCTGAATAAATATTAAGCACTAGGAGGAATCTTACAAACCTTCTCATATTGGTAATAAATAAATCTGATTAAATCTTTGGCCACGTCACTTGAATAATCAATCTCTAGCTGTGTATTCTTCATCTTCTCCAAGACTTCCTTGGACATGAAATATTGACCATCTACAAGTAGATACTCAGCAAACTTTGTAGAACTCAAATAATAAACAGCAGCAGCTGAATACAATCTCCATTGAAGACCACTGAGGTCATCTTCAAGATCCTTCCAAATAGTAGGATCTTCATCTCTTGGTCCACACATTCTCTTGAATGTGGACCACAGTTTTATTCCATTGACTGAAGTTGGTGCTTCAGTCTCATACTTGTCCTCTAACAACCTCCATAGCTCTACCAAGTCTTCTCTATCAAAACTTGCAAACAAAGATATAACGGTGGTAAAAGTGTGAACCTCTTTTCCATACCTGCCAATCTTCCAAAACCCACATTCATCTTCTTCATAGCTTATAATAGGGTTTCTGGAATCAAGTGGTAACACTTGTACCATATCTGAAGCTTCTAATGGTGAGAGCTTGAGGCTCTTTCTTATAACAGCTTCACTTGGATGTAATGGATCCATATCTTTAGGAAACTCAAGAGGGACTCCCTTTTTCACTGGTCTGGGAACAAACATTGCCTTTTTAAGCTCCATTTCCTCTGCAAGTTCTTCTTTTCTTTCATCAGAAAGAAGTCTTAGAGTGTTTTCTTCCTGCACTCTAACCCAAATGGGATAAGCTCTACACTCCAACTCTTCAAATGTCAATCCAGTCAATTTCTTATAAGTCCACCCTGTTCCATGACATCTGAGCAGCATGAAGTACAACTCCTTTCTATCCCTTTTCAAATTTGAGAGAACATTGCTTGCTTTGTGTTTCAGAATGACCTTGCAATCCTTTTGTACTCTGAGAAGAATCTCCAAACCCCATATCTGATCTGAAATGGTCAAATGTGGATTCTCTATATACCTATCTTCCCAGGCATGGTACATCTGAACAACTTCTGGCATATCAAAATCAACCTGCAATTTCAACTCATTCAATTTCTCCTTGGCCAGCTCATCACCATACTCAAGTCTTTCTGGTTATTCTATGATCATAACACTTGAGTCTGAACTGGCTTCATCACTTCCTTCTTGCTCTTCTGAAGTGACAACAAAAGGTGATTCTCCCACCTCCTTTCTTTCTTGTTCCATAATTTGTGCAGCCAACTTTCTATCAAACTCAATATGTGCTGCATTCTTTAGAACAACCTCTTCTACCATAACACCCTTACCCTTATCTAATGGATCAACTATTGGTAAGGTAGATGGTAATACCTGTGAAGAAACCTCTTTGATGATGGATGATGACTGGAATACATCAACCTCATTTGTAGGTCTGTCAACGCCCAAGATACTCATGTCAGCGTTCAAATCTGTCTTGTCAACGCCCAATGTACCTGTCTCAGCGCCTCTTGCAATTTCCTCCAACATGGCTGTAAATGACAAATTTAAGTTTGTAGGAGAGACTAGAGACGTATCAAAACCTGTCTATTTCTTCAACTTAGTAAGAGTTTCAGCAACACCCAAAGATTCTTTATCATATGAACCTTTTCCACTCTCAACAAATGGTTCTATAGCAGCTTCATGTGAACCTTTATCACTCAAATAAACAGGCTCTATAGAAGCTTCCTCCCCTTTGTAAGAATCCTCCTCAAATAAAAGGACCCTTGTCTGCCTTCTCATTGACTCAGCTGTTTCCAAAATAACAATCCTCTCCCTCAATTGCTTGAGTTCAAGGCCTTGTGTGCTGACAACTTGTACCAAGTCTGCATTTTTCTTTTGCAAGCTCATGCAGACTGCCGTCAATTCCATCAAAGTCATTGGTTCCAATCTGCCCTCTTCTAAAATGGGTATTTGACCTCCCAAGTTAGATTCATTGGGCATGGATGAGGTCTTAATTATGGTAGGACTGTCTTGGCCAGCTTCTAAGCCAGAACCAATAGTCCCAGCCTCATCCATAACACCAACCACACTTGTGGTGGTGGTTCTCTCTGCTACATGGCTAGGACCACTAGAGGAGAACACTCCAGTAGTCCTTTGGCGTTTTTGTAACCTATATTGTGTTGGGGGAGAAGAAGATGTGGATTGGGTGGATGTGGGTTGGTTAAGGGGTGTTTGGGTCTGTGAAGGAATTGTGTCAACGTTGGAAATAGGAACATCAACGCCAACATTTAATGTGTCAGCGTCGAAGGGTTCTTGGTCAATTTGCATATGTTGTGGTGAAGGTAATGGTTCAGGTATTGGTTCAATTTGGGGTTGGGGGTCTGGTTGGGGTTGTGCTGCTTCAATGACAACAATCATAGCTGGGGTTAGGGGTAGGTCACGATGTGGGGGTGAGTTCATCTTCATAAAAATTGCTTTCTTTTGCACAGGGATCTCATAAAAATCATCATGATCCCTTGTGCAGTAACCATGGACATCAAAAACCATTTGTAAAAATCTGGGATAAGCTAAAGTCATTTTGTTCCATTTTTACACATGCCCTCAAAAATCATTTTGGAATAATTAAACTTTTGCCCAGTAGCAATGCACACAATAGCACTTGCAATAGATCTATTGATCTTATTATGTGCAGTACACTTGGGACTCAAACATTGTAGGAGGACATGTATTAGGTACTTCCAGGCTGGGGGAAATTCCTGTTTATGATATTTATTTAAAGTTCCTTCAGCAGGAAAAGGATAACCCAAAGGCCTTAGTCCTTGTTCTATTTCAGTAATAGGGAGGGTGGTTATACCATCAACATCATCAAGATGCAAAGCTTGGCGAACCAGAGCTTCAGTAACCACCCATGTGCGCCCATGAACAATAGAAGATAATGTAGTCACTCTATTAACTGTTGAGGAACTGACATTGTTCCAAAACTGTTTAATATGTGTGACACAAATGAGTGGTGCATGAGAAAGAGCATACCTAAAAGGGGATGCATTCAAATACGCCACCATTTGTGTATATTGGGGAAACAGAGTATCATCAGCTTCAAGATACGCGATCATGTTGTGTTGACTTCTGAATCCTAATTCCAAATCAGATGGTTTAAAATTTGGTGCCATTGTTGAAAGTTGTTTGAGTGATTGAGAAAGATGAAGTTATAGGAGAAAAATTGTGTTAGACAAGAATAATAGGTACCCTGTTTAAAAATAGGAGCCAAATATATAGGAGAAGAAAATGCATGTGATTGGCCCAAAAATAGGAAAGTATTTTCATAATGCAATCATGAAAATATTGAAAAAGAATAAGTTTATCTGATGCATTAATGAGAGTTATCTGCTCCCAAAATTACGGCCTAAAAATATGTCAAAAACTAACAACTGGGTAGGTCCCATTGAGTGTCAACGGTCAAAAATAACCTATCAATGCCCAACGGCTATATTCTTGTCAATGTTTGCCAAAGCCATGTCAGCGTCTAAATTGGTCACAACAACGCTTGGAAAAATACTTGTCAGTGTCCAAAAAAAAATTTATAAAAATGCAAAATGACCTTAACAAAGTAATTTATCCTAGAGAAGATAACCAAAAAGTTGATAATTATTATAGGGCGGCAAGCACTGTCCAGTTATGCACACTTGCTTATGCAAGATAGACATAACAGTCCTCTAGTGTCCCTTTCTAACCAAAACTCTTAACAACTAAGTTACCTTATAAAATCCCTTGTTACTCCCAGGTAAAATCCATGATAAAATCATTCCCAAGTCTCCCAACAGACCACAACCAATTCTAGGCCAAAAATGTCTTGGCAGCATGCATAGTATATCAACTTTGCATGCTACAGTGCCTCATGATTTAGTAAAACTAACTCATACTCACTTGTGGACACAATCTAGAATTGTGATAAGAGTATCATATGGATACCCAAACATCCTAAAGGTTCCTAAAACCTCCCTTTAAACTATGATACATATGTTTCTAAAAATATGCATGAACATAAAAAATTTATGTAAAGATAGGAATTAAAAATTCCAACCATCATCCATAAATAAAAACATGTCCAAATGCTTCTCCAATGATCCATAAGCAACTCTGTATCCAATGGTATACTGCTAACACCACCTGCATATTTAGATTGAAAACCACAAAACTAACATTGTTGCTGACAAAGCCCCGATAACACTTGTCAGCGTTAAGAAAAGCTTTGTCAGCGTTAGACAAATATATTGCTGACAACGTCACAAAAACACTTATCAGCGTTCAAGCAACCTTTATCAGTGTTAGAAAAATATAGTGGAAAATCTAAATCCTCAAAAAGACCAATAACAATGCATTATCCTGTACATACTTTTACAAAAAGACTCCAAAACACATATTATGTGAGATTGATCATTCCAATACTTGTTACCAAGTATTGAAACCTTCCAGCATCAAAAGGTTTAGTTAGTAAATCTGACACATTCTCTTCTGTGTCAACCCTATCTGGTTCTAACACCCCCAAATTTATACAACTCAATACAGCGGAAGACTCGTTGGTGTTACGGGATAGCACATTACTCACATCATAGACAACGCTTAAAAATCGCGTCGTTTAATAATAAAGCATTTCCATTCATAAATATGAAGTTTACATAGGTCCCAAGTCATTGTATTTCATACAGGTTTTACAAAGCATTTGAATGGAAATTATTATTTTAAGTGCGGGCCATGAATTCTTGTTGTCTTCCCAAGAATTACCTTCAAGTACCTGAGACAAAACTTGTTAAAAGAAAAGGTCAGCGATAACGCCGAGTGAATTCATAGAGTTTAATAAACCATCAATATATCATCAGTAAATAATTATTACCGAAAATAATTTTGTACAAATCTTTGTAATAGGCCATAAAATAGCCAAAGTCATTTTATATAAATCCTTATCAAAATCATAATATAGGCTTTTGCCTTCAAAATCATTATACGAGACATTGTCGCAAAAACATCATACAATACGTTTTATAACGTTTTATAGAGTTAAATAAAAACCATTATATGAATATGGTTATATAAAACCAAAACACGAACATAATATCAATAATAAGACCCCGTATTGCTAGTCAGGCAATATATTGTAATTCTGTGCGTATAGCAGTGATCGGCGTCGAAGTACCGGTCAAAAATAAACCTAATTACCTTATATTAGATAGGGTAAATGGGTATCGATCCACGAGGACTATGTGGTTTTAATGTAAGTTTTGAGGTGATCACTGATCAATAAAGGTTTTGGTTTTGAAATCTGACAACTAAAATACTTTTGATAATAAAAATGCTGATTAAAAATTAAAATAATTATTAAACTAATAGTAAAGCTAGAAAAATAAAATAAGATGTAAACAATTAAAAGAAAAATGCAATCCCTTCCAGCTCCTAATATTTATGGTTGGTCACACTTATGGACTATCGAAACTTTTTAGAACCGATTACAAAGATTATTTTGACTTAATATGAATGAATTAACGTCGGCATTTATTATGTTCATCAACGACTCGTAATAATAAATCTTATATTAATCCAA
This sequence comes from Glebionis coronaria, assembly GCA_025667525.1. Lineage (NCBI taxonomy): Eukaryota > Viridiplantae > Streptophyta > Magnoliopsida > Asterales > Asteraceae > Glebionis > Glebionis coronaria. The sequence goes on from JANFOE010000459.1 coordinate 832,661, forward strand.
CCAATAATTATGTTTTAACAATTTATTTAGGTACAACTTATGTTGATTATACGACCATCTTTTTTTTTAACTAAATAAAATAAGTATGAATCGTTAACTAACAATAAATTGTCTCGCACAAATAATTAAACATAATATTAAATCGATAAAAATAATTTATAAATAAATCATAAATCAATGTAATAAAAATATGATAATCCAAAAGTAATGATCAAACCATAAATAAAGTTACCGGAAGGAATTACAACAAAATTAGCCGGACATCGCGGTGTACTTAACCCACTTCATATAAACAGTCATCTCCATTCTTTCAATTTTTTTTTTCTTTCAATTCTTGCTGCCCAAAAGTGACGCCCCACCTTCAATATATGTTTTCTTTGGGCGGCTACAATGCCCCACTTGACTGCAATGTTCCTTTTTTTTATTTTCTTGATGATCGACTATTATGAGCTCCCAAAAGTCAAGCGACTTTTTTTTTTCTTTCTTTTGCAATTCTCCTTTGCGGCTGACTTCTCCCCAATATATATAGTACTTCTTCCGTCGGTAATGGGTTTTGGGCCATTGGGTCCAAGTGGGCCAAAAATATATTTTTTTTTATTTTTTTTTAAATCCTTTTGACATATAATAACTTTGGCCCAATAAAAATTAACCCAACACTAATAATTGCTCGAACGAAGCCCGGACAAATAAAAAATGACCGAAAATATTGCGACCCGCTCAAATCTTTTTCTTCAATATTTTTTCTTCATTCATCGGCGCTCACAATGTCTTTTCTCAAAAAAATTAATTAAGCGTCCATTTTTATTCCACTTCGCTCGTAACCTATATAATCACAAAACACACTCAAAGTACATATATAACGACTAAAAAAATATACAATTATACTAAATTAACATGCTATGAGGTGTATGCAAAATACACCGATTAACTCCCCTCAACTTTAACTTTTACCGTCTCGTGTAAAAATAAAATAAAAATATACAAGCATGTTAATTTCATAATTTTTAATCATACTATTGAAATTTAATCAAAAAGATCACATTCAACCTAATACACTAATAACCATCCTACATGACAAATAATCCAAAATGATTACCAATATTTTTGTCCTACTTAAACACTTAGCATAACCATTCTCATTGATTCCATTTACTTTATGTTTCATATAATTAACCATGTATCCAACGTACCTATTACACACCTATAATCAATATAAACATTAATCTAAAGCAAAAGGTGAGAATATCATACACCTTTTATAACATTGGAGTTTTTATAGCATAAGAGCACATCATAAGCCATCATACTTTAGCTTACATACTTCCACTTTTTTCTTTTCTCATCATTTTTTTTACATTTTTTTTTTTATTTTTTTTTATTTTTTTTTTCACATCACACATAAGCTCTCTCTTTTTTAGCCATTCAGGACCGTTTCTTATACAAGTCATCCTGAACGCTTTATACACTCCTTTTAAGGTTGATATAAAGACCAATTATTCAGAAAAATGAATATCTATCCTATAGGTGCATACTACGACACATTGGCACATGAGAACCGGTTAATTAAGTCTGTTTATTTAAATGGGAACAGTTATACTTCGTGCCTACTGGTACATCACATGATGGAGTTACCTACCACATAGTATAATTATACAATGCACTAAATTAAACTAATCTTTCTAATTTCCTTACAATAATATAAGGATTGGGTTATTTCACCTAAAATTGTCTCAGCTAAGTGCAATGCTATCCATCATAAAAATTGGCGTCTGACCCATGCTAACAACTAAAGTATCACCTTGCGCGGGTGACGAATCAGATAGGCAAGCCCAGCATATGACTACCACCAATAATTATGACAGTTCTCCAACTCTTTTCTAAGGCCACCGTGCGCGGGTGGCGAGCCGAATAAGATCAATTTTAAATGTCCTAACCCAACTATTACATTACTATATTTCATATTATTTATTTAAACTTTTTACTCGATCTAAGCAAAGGTAAGTAGAGGGAATTCAACTGGCATGGTTTGATCATCTAAATTATACATATGCCTAACTACATGCAAACAATCAAATCAATTTAATAACCAAATTATACAATGGAATCGGGTGCACCTGATAAATATGGTCAAATCTTCTAACTTGCTCCAATAAATCATCCACAAACTAATCTTTAGAATCTGCAAACACTCAACAAACATATATGTAGAAGAAACTTCCATATCTAATTAGCACAAGATTCTTATAATGTGATGTAAAATTTTAAAAATATTCAATTTTTCCCAAAAATCACATTTTAACCCATTTTGACCAAAATTTCACACAAAAGCATGTAACACACATGCCACCCCCCTCAACTTAAAGCATTGCATTGTCCCTAATGCAAAAACTTTAAATTGAAATTTTGGTTAAAAATCAATTTGACAAACTCACACAAAAAACAAAAACCTAACTCACTTTCGTAGGAATCACGGTTACATTTAGCGTATGCAACAAGCCTTTAAACCACTCGGTAGCCCGACTGGACGAGTTTTGTCTCGTGAGGGTTTGTAGTGAACACACCCACAAAGTTCCACAAACCACGGGTTGCCTCCCGCGAAGCGCTAAGTTTACCGTCTTCAGCCAGACATAACTCGTATGAGCTATTGAGACGGTTGGATTGGTTCCAAGTAAACCACATCCACCGTTTCCATCTGATCACTCTCCAACTCAACATACGACTTTAAACGGTGTCCATTAACTTTAAAAGGCTCTCCACCCACCATATTTTTTATTTCAATGGCTCCGTATGGAGATACTTGAGTCACTATGTATGGACCCGTCCATTTACTTCTCAATTTTCCAGGAAAAAGCTTAAGTCTAGCATTGAATAACCAAACTTTCTGACCAACCAAGAAGGACTTCTTGGTGATGTGTCGATCATGAAAAGCTTTGGTTTTCTCCTTATAAATCTTAGAACTCTCATAAGCATCACGTCTAATCTCATCTAGTTCAGATAATTGAAGTTTCCTAGAACTACCCGCTTTCTCTAAATCCAGATTAACAGTCTTAATCGCCCATTCAGCCCTATGCTCTATCTCAACCGGTAAATGACACGCCTTGCCATAAACCAACTTATACGGTGACATACCAATAGGATTCTTAAAAGCCGTCCTATATGCCCACAATGCATCATCTAACCTCAAGGACCAATCTTTCCTATCACTACGGACGGTCTTTTCCAAAATTCGCTTAATCTCCCTATTAGATACTTCAACCTGTCCACTAGTCTGTGGGTGATAAGGGGTAGCTATCCTATGATTAACTCCATAGTGTTTCAGTAATTTCCCAAATCTAAAGTTCTTAAAGTGGGAACCCCCATCACTAATGATAGCCTTAGGAATTCCATGTCTAGCAAAGATATTTTTCTTAACAAATTTAAGAACTACACTATGGTCATTAGTTCTAGTCGCCTCAGCCTCTACCCACTTAGACACATAATCAACTGCCACTAAAATGTAAACATTGCCATGTGAAGTGGGGAATGGTCCCATAAAGTCAATACCCCACACATCAAAGATCTCAACAACAAGTATGGGATTCATAGGCATTTGATCACGCCTTGAAATCCCTCCAACTTGTTGGCAACGAATACATGCTTTTACAAAAGACTGGGCATCCTTGAATATAGTCGGCCAAAAGAAACCGCTTTGTAGGACTTTATGCCCAGTTTTCGTAGCACCAAAGTGTCCACCACATGCATAAGAATGGCAATCAGCCAATATGTCCATATGCTCATGGTCTGGAACACATCTCCTAACAACTTGGTCAGCACATACCTTATATAGCTCCGGATCCTCCCAAATATAATGCTTCAACTGAGAGAAGAAGTATTTTCTTTGTTGTTTGGACCAAAAATCCGGAAGCTTTTTAACAGCTAGATAATTAACTATATTTGCGTACCAAGGAACCTTAGAAACCTCAAATAAACTTTCATCCGGGAAGCTTTCCTTAATCACATTAGAAGGGTTGAACGGCGGAGGAATAATTCTAGACAAATGGTCGGCAACTACATTTTCTAACCCCTTTTTATCCCGAATTTCTAGATTAAATTCCTGTAAAAGCAAAATCCACCTAAGAAACCTCGGTTTTGTCTCTTTCTTAGTCAACAAATGTCTTAAGGCACTATGATCTGAAAATACTATTACCTTAGAATGTCCCCAAATATATGACCTAAACTTATCAAGAGCAAAAACCACGGCTAACAACTCTTTTTCAGTAGTGGTGTAATTCATTTGAGCTTCTGAAAAAGTCTTACTAGCATAAAAGATCACAACAGGTTTCTTATCGACCCGCTGTCCTAAAACCGCCCCAGCGGCATAATCACTCACATCACACATGATCTCGAAAGGCTTCGACCAATCAGGCGATTGCAGAATAGGGGCTTCTACAAGCTTTTGCTTAAGCATGTTGAATGCTTTAAGACATGATTCATTAAAGTCAAAGCGTGCATCTTTTAAGAGTAGATTACAAAGAGGCTTTGATATTGCACTAAAATCTTTAATAAATCGCCTATAGAACCCGGCATGACCAAGAAAAGAACGCACACCTTTAACGGTAGTGGGAGGAGGAAGGGTCGAAATTACCTGAACTTTAGCACGGTCAACCTCAAATCCTTTTTCAGACACAACATGCCCTAGTACAATTCCCTCTCGAACCATGAAATGGCTCTTCTCCCAACTAAGCACCAAATTAGTTTCGGTGCATCTTTTTAACACACTTTCAAGCTGATCAAGGCAGCTTTCAAAAGATTGACCAAAGATGGAGAAATCATCCATAAATATCTCTACAGATTCTCCAACCATGTCAGAAAATATACTCATCATACACCGCTGAAAGGTAGCAGGTGCATTACACAGGCCAAAAGGCATTCTCCGAAATGCAAACGTCCCATAAGGACATGTAAACGTAGTTTTGGCCTGGTCATCAGGATGGATGGGTATTTGATTATAACCGGAGTACCCATCCAGGAAGCAATAGAATTTCTTACCAGAAAGCTTCTCAACTATTTGATCAATGAAAGGTAGTGGGGAGTGATCTTTAGATGTGGCATTATTCAGCTTACGGTAATCGATACAAACTCTCCACCCAGTAACTGGTCGGGTTGTGAGCTTTTCCCCATTCTCGGTTTCTACAACGGTGATTCCGGCCTTTTTAGGCACCGTTTGAGTAGGACTTACCCATTTACTATCCGAGATGGGATAGATGATACCGGCATCTAACCATTTAAGAACTTCCGTCTTGACTACCTCTTTCATATTAGGATTCAGTCGCTTTTGCGCATCTCTTGCTGGCTTCATATCTGGGTCCGTAACAATTCGATGCATACATAATGAAGGGCTGATCCCTTTCAAGTCTGCAATCGTCCATCCTACTGCTGCTTTGTACTTGGAAAGCACTTCTAGAAGTGCTCCCTCTTGTGATTCAGAAAGATCAGAAGCAACAATAACGGGTAATGTATTGTTAGGACCTAGAAAAGCATATTTGAGATTGGATGGCAAAGGTTTTAAATCAAGAGTTGGAGGCACCTCTAAAGACGGCTTCGTAGCCGTGTCAAAAGTAGAAGGCAAGGGCTCCACTTTATAAGACCAAGGTGGTTTTTGATGGTCCAAAGAACTGACCAAACACTCTTGAATCTCTAGAACTTCAGAAACATCAAGAATCTCCTCGTTATCACCAGTTAAATATAATTCCAAAGGATCATCCTTAAGCATACGGGATGCATGCTTTTGAACTTCCTCATCAATCACATCTACTTGGTAACATTCATTCATCGTAGGAGAATTCATAGAATTAAACACATTCAATCTTATCTTCTTATTACCGAATGCAATATCCATGGCACCGGTCCGACAATTAATCCTAGCATCTATCGTGGCTAAGAATGGGCGCCCAAGGATAATAGTCGGTTGAACATCCTTGTATTGTGACTCGGTGTCCATAACAAAGAAGTCAACTGGGTAATAGAAATCATCAACTTTCACAATTACATCCTCTAAGATACCTCTAGGAATTTTGGTAGATCGATCGGCTAAGGAAATAATGGTGTCTGTCTTACGAAGAGTTCCTAAGTCATACTTATCAACCAAACTAGCAGGAAGGATGTTGATACTAGCACCAAGATCAAGGAGCGCCTTCTTAATGGCAATATTTCCAACCACCACTGAAATCAACGGTGCTTCAGGATCTTTGAATTTAGGAGGAAGGGAGCTAGATAAGACTGCACTAACATGCTCAGTTAGGTCAATCTTTTTAGGCAACGACGCCTTCAGCTTCCTCTTCTGAGTACACAAGTCCTTTAAAAACTTGGCATAAGCAGGAATTTGCTTGATAGCATCAATAAGGGGGAGATTGATCTTAACTTGCTTGAAAGTCTCCCACATATCCTCAGCATGAGGACCCTTTTTAGCTAACTTTGCAGATGTCGATTTCTCCAAAGCCATAGGGTAAGGTGTGCTGGACACACCACCCTCCTTAACTTCAGGGGTTTCAGTAGCTTTAGGATTCGGTGTTGTTGGTTTAGGAAAATCATTTAACAAATCATTCACCAACTCAGAACCGGACTTAACATTGTCAGAATTTTTACCTTCAACAATAATTTCGTCATCGGTAACGAAATCCTCGACATCAGGAGAATTTGGAATTCCTTTGTCATTGTTGTAGATTTTACCGTTTCGAAGAGATGTCACCATATTCACATGCTCATTTCCATTTTTCTTGTGTGCGGGATTCATGGTAGGGGTAGCTCGGTAGCCTTCCCTCATCTTTTTTGCTTAATTGATCCGCTAATTGACCAACTTGTCTCTCAAGAGCTGCAATAGATTTAGTAGTGGTCTCGTGTCTTTGATTAGTGACCTCAAATTTTCTATTAATCTCTTGATTGTTGGTAGACAATGAATCCATAAGCCTATCAAACTTTCGGTCAAGGTTCAAGAGACGGTTATCATCTTGGCCTTGGCCCTGATTTGGATATTGTTGTTGTGGCCTATGATTGTAAGAATTTGGTTGGAAGTTAGATGAGTCGCCACCCTCATACCTTGGCTTGTAACCATAGTGTTGTTGTTGGGTATTATTAGGGTGACTGTCTTCATCTTTCCAACGGAAATTGGGGTGATTGCGCCATCCAGGATTGTAACTTTCGGAGAATGGGTCATTTCGTGGACGACCACCGTAGACTCCATTTACCTCCTCATTCGGTGGCGCCCCCCAACTTTGACAATTATCGACAGAGTGACTCGGATCACCACACATTGAACACCCACTATGCGACACATTAGACACATTCGGAACACCTTTTCCTATATTTTTCAACAAAAGATCAACTTTCTTACTTAACTCGCTAATTTCGGAATGTGTGCCACGTTGGTTAGACACATAATTAGCGGAAGATGGGTGGTTGTTTCGATCCACTGAAGCTTGGGTCTTGGAACCTTTGCTTAGTTTTTCAAAAAACTCCCATTCTTCCTCCATAGGTCGCGAGAAAAACATACCCCCACTAGTGGCCATCACAAATTGTTGGTTGTTATAGTCCAACCCATCATAGAAGACTTTGACAAGCTCCCATTTTGGAACATCGTGATGAGGGCATGTTCTTAATAACTCCTTAAGTCTATTAAATGCTTCATGAAACTGCTCGCCTGGGATTTGACGAAAGGATTTAATCTTATTCCTAATGGCAGCAGTTTTACTTATAGAATAAAATTCCTCAAGAAAAGCAGATTGCATTTCAGACCATGAGTTAATACTACCTGGCTCAAGAGATGAGAACCAGTCCTTAGCTTGATCTTTAAGTGAGAAAGGAAAACGGCGAAGTCTTACCTCATCCTTGGTAATGTTATTAACCTGATGTGTGTCAGCAATTGAGAAGAATTCTCGCAGATGTGCGTATGGCTCCTCACGACCTCTAAACACTGGCAAGATTGCTATGAGGTTCGGCTGGATCTTGAAGTTGCTTGTAACCCCTTTAACCGGATCCGGATAAACTATAGGCGAGGGATCCTCGAAGATCCCCGGCCTGTAATAAGAATCAACACCCCGTGGTGGAGATTCTCCTCCGCTACTACTGCCGCTAGCACTTCCACCAGCATCTTCGTCACCTGGCATTTCAGCGAAAAGCTCTGCTAAACCTGAAAAATCAAGATTAGTAGAAAACTGTCGAAACGTCTTTCTTCTTAACCTTGCACTTTTCTCAACCTCAGGATCGTAAGCTAACGGTGATGTACGTCCCGATCTACGCGTGCGCATACACTAACCTGCACACTCACAAGAAACAAAACAAACAAACAAAACAAAACAAAACACGAAAAATAAAAATCTTTTTGTATTTTTGTATTTTATTAAAGAAAAATATTAACACAAACTTAAACGAAAAGCTCACTGAGTCCCCGGCGGCGTCGCCAAATTTTGATCGGCGTCGAAGTACCGGTCAAAAATAAACCTAATTACCTTATATTAGATAGGGTAAATGGGTATCGATCCACGAGGACTATGTGGTTTTAATTTAAGTTTTGAGGTGATCACTGATCAATAAAGGTTTTGGTTTTGAAATCTGACAACTAAAATACTTTTGATAATAAAAATGCTGATTAAAAATTAAAATAATTATTAAACTAAGAGTAAAGCTAGAAAAATAAAATAAGATGTAAACAATTAAAAGAAAAATGCAATCCCTTCCAGCTCCTAATATTTATGGTTGGTCACACTTATGGACTATCGAAACTTTTTAGAACCGATTACAAAGATTATTTTGACTTAATATGAATGAATTAACGTCGGCATTTATTATGTTCATCAACAACTCGTAATAATAAATCTTATATTAATCCAACCAATAATTATGCTTTAACAATTTATTTAGGTACAACTTATGTTGATTATACGACCATCTTTTTTTTTAACTAAATAAAATAAGTATGAATCGTTAACTAACAATAAATTGTCTCGCACAAATAATTAAACATAATATTAAATCGATAAAAATAATTTATAAATAAATCATAAATCAATGTAATAAAAATATGATAATCCAAAAGTAATGATCAAACCATAAATAAAGTTACCGGAAGGAATTACAACAAAATTAGCCGGACATCGCGGTGTACTTAACCCACTTCATATAAACAGTCATCTCCATTCTTTCATTTTTTTTTTCTTTCAATTCTTGCTGCCCAAAAGTGACGCCCCACCTTCAATATATGTTTTCTTTGGGCGGCTACAATGCCCCACTTGACTGCAATGTTCCTTTTTTTTATTTTCTTGATGATCGACTATTATGAGCTCCCAAAAGTCAAGCGACTTTTTTTTTTCTTTCTTTTGCAATTCTCCTTTGCGGCTGACTTCCCCCCAATATATATAGTACTTCTTCCGTCGGTAATGGGTTTTGGGCCATTGGGTCCAAGTGGGCCAAAAATATATATATATTTTTTTTTTTAAATCCTTTTGACATATAATAACTTTGGCCCAATAAAAATTAACCCAACACTAATAATTGCTCGAACGAAGCCCGGACAAATAAAAAATGACCGAAAATATTGCGACCCGCTCAAATCTTTTTCTTCAATATTTTTTCTTCATTCATCGGCGCTCACAATGTCTTTTCTCAAAAAAATTAATTAAGCGTCCATTTTTATTCCACTTCGCTCGTAACCTATATAATCACAAAACACACTCAAAGTACATATATAACGACTAAAAAAATATACAATTATACTAAATTAACATGCTATGAGGTGTATGCAAAATACACCGCTTAAGCAGTAATTCGTTATTTGGATTATTATAAGCCGCATGACATTGTTACCTTACTACAACAAACAACGGGTAGCTAGCCCGAAACTCAATTTTCCCATCTAAATTAGCGTGTCGTCACAATAATCACGCTTGTGTAAATCTTCTCATACATAAATTCGCTTACCAATCAATGTGGCACGACGGGGATCAACCATCAAGGCGCGAACTAGGGTGATCGTCCCCAAATAGTACTATTATATGCATAAGCGTCTACCAAATCCCGGTAGTTCACAATTCATGCTAATGGGACTTTTAGTGACATAACCTAACTTTAATAATCCATTTCATTTCATTTATCGGGTCATATAATCATTAATCGGGTGATACAATCATTCGGGTCCAAATCAATAAACAAACAATCGGGACAAATGGTGTCCTATTTTATCAAAGCTAACATGTTATCTCCCTCGCGGGTTTATAAAACATTTCATATAAACATTTAAAAGAGTACGAGGCTATGAACTCACGTTGAAGTGGGAAAGCGGTTTATCGGCAATTCGGATGTACGGTACGTGCTTCAATCACGGAAACCTAGACAAATAATACTCGTCTTAGACTTTTGTCCAATGACTTTATCAAAATAACAATTATGTATATATGATGACTTTATAACAATTATGTATATATAGTGTTTATGTGTTAGTAACATTTTTATACTAGTTTTACTTATTTACATGTTTTAGGCCCAATAAGCCTATTACAAGCCCAATACTTTATATTAGTCTAATTATACCTTTAATATCAGTATTATACTTTACATGTTGGGTCCAAGTGGGTTAAGCTCAAATAAGTAAATTTATAAGTGTTTAACTTATTTAGGTAAATTATTAGTCCAAATATGCTAACTTAGCTCGTTAATGTCCGTATGTCATATAGTTCGGGTTTTATCGGTTTTTACTTGTATTAGGTACTTATATATCAGTATATGACTTTTAAAAACTTTACATTAGACGGGTTTTGATCGTCTAAGTTTTAATTGGCGAAAAACGTTAATTTTACGGTAATAGCCGAAAAAGTCGTAAAAATCATGTTTATAATTTTTATAACTTATAAATCTTATTCAACTACCATTTTTATAAAGTGTCCATTTATTTAACCTTATATATATTTATATAAATGAAATTTTTAAGTTAGTGGGTTTTAATTCACATTTTATACTATATTAGTTTGAGTGCTTATATAATACTATTAAACATTAATTCTTCAAAATCTGATTTTTAGTTTCATGTTCATCATTTTTATCATATCTTGAGTTTTATAAGGAGATAGAAGCTCATTTTTGGATGACATAAACTTCATATTATGTGATACAAATAATTTAGTTATAGCTACTGCTCATTCCATGTCTAACTATCCTTAACAGTCCCTACAAAATAGACTATTCAGATTGGTACACTCATCTTATTTTGATCATATCTCACTCATTTTGATGATTCCATTGCATGGCCAAATCTCACATGTGTATAACACCTAATACTTACTGTATATTGATTCCACTTTACCATTTCATCAGTTTATCATTTGGTTACTTACTGTTTTTATACAGCCATCTTATTAAGCAAGATTTAACCATTTTTACATGTTGTTTTTCCATCTTTTTTACCCATGTTTATCAAATCTATCAACACCAAATCCCCACATAGTATTTTTATCATCATTAATCATCATATACATATACATATATAAAGAAAATACAAGATTACATAATAAAAATAATAAGAGGATAGGAAGAACAATCTCTATACCACCATTAGTGATGAAAATATGAGGTTTTTGATGAACAAGACTTGGTTCTTGTTATCAAATCTTTAACTTTAGCAAGACAACTTCTTGGGTCCTTTGGATGGATGAACATCTCCATGAAATCAGACCTTTAACCTCATGAAAACTCCTTTTTCATAGGTTATGATCACCTCAAATCTTCATATCTTCAAAAGGGTTTCCATCATATGTAAATTATACATATGATTTATGGCTAGATTTTTGGTTCATGGTGGTGTTTGATGGTGATATATGGATGAATTTTGGAGAGAGGAGAGGAGAGGAGAGGAGAGAATGAGAGTGGTATTGCATGTGATGTGTGTGAGAAATGGTTTAAGTGTTTAGTGGTTTTGCTAGTTAGTTTGTTTGTGTAAGTAGCTAGGACAAGTGTCCTAGCTTACTTACTAAGCTTTGACACATCTTAGATGTGTTGGTGGATAGTTGTGGCCATCCCATGTGTTAGTGGGGTGGGATAAACTTGTTTTGTCCCATCCCGCTAATTTACGGGTATTCCTCGATTCTAGTTTCCTCGATTTGGGTGCCCTCGGGTCGTTTTACGAAAAACGTTTTTATAAACTATGAATAAACGGCACAAAAAGAATCTAATAAAAATTGTCTCATCAAAAACGGAGTTCGAAAACGTAAATACGTAATCCTAAGGTTTTCGGTTTAGTCGTAAAGGACGTTAAATTATAATCGTAAGTCCTTATCTCTTCTCGTAAATTTGTGAGTTTATGAACCAACTCAAAATTAAAATCCCAAAATAATATTTACAGATAAATTTATTTTCTGAAATGTCGGACTGTCACCAAAGACGGTGTATGTAAACGTAAGCACGTAACGTAGAATCCTCCGGTTTAGACGTAGTCGATGCTACTTCAAGACGTAAATCCAAATTTCTTCCCAAAAATAAGTGAGTTCATAATATAACATTAAAATAATATTTTTAAATAATATTTGAGAATAAAATATCAACCATAAATTGACGGATTGTCACAGCATTTACCCCTAAACAGGATCTTTGTCCTCAAAGATCATCTTATCTTACTACTCGCTTCTTATAGAGTTAAAGCCATGTGGGTATTTCCTCCACATTCGGTCTTTTCTCACAAGTGTAATTCATTACAATACGTGAGTTTCATCAAACGTAACTACAGGAATAAGATCAGGCTTAATGTTGACTTACTTTCTCTATCCATGATGTTCACGGGTTTTTGATGAATACAACTTTTTGCCGATCTAAACTTTACTAAGAAACAATCAGATTTTCACTCGATAGACATTTTATCAAGTTCGATATACGAAACATAATTCACGCAGCTCTTGAAGTACTAGGGTAGATCCAGCTTATATGCCTTTCAAACCAACTCTTTATATTATCTCAATGGTCCCATACAACGGGGACTTATATCACATGATCTTTCAGATCTTCAATTCATCTTTCTATGGTTAAATTTTTTGGCATAACTTGGCTACCCATCCGGCACTTCAAGATCTACACTTCATATTCACATAACCTCCTGCCCACTACCGGCAGTCAATATTCAGATCCTAATTTCAACAATCATTTCAGGTCTCGCGGGTCGAGTATTTTGTAAGGTTAGGTTCGCCATCATAGGAAACCTTAAACCTAAAAGACATGTCCAACTCACAATGGGTGTATGTCGGGTGTCTTCATCCCAATTCCTGCTTACAGATGCTCTAATATATATCCTTACAAGATTCGGTCTTGATAATCTCTCCAAAGGAAAATGATTATACAGTTTATTACCAAAGGTCAATCATTCAAAGATAAAACAGCACTTATAGTATTTTGTATCGTTACTTTACCTCGTCCCTTCGATTGGGGTGGTACACAGTACTCTCATCAAGATTCGTTCTCAATGACTTCTGAGCGAATCTCTAGAAATTCGATGCGAAGCGAGGATCTTGATAGAGATGATCGATACAGGCACACCATGTTTACATAACTCCTTTAAATACAAAGAGACAATTTCTTCATCAAGAATCTATCATTAACAGGAATGATATTAGCAGATTTGGTCAGTCTGTCGAAGATGACCCAAATCGAATCAAATTCAGATGATGACCTTTGCAATAGCTAGACGTTTACTAATGTATGAGGCGATGTCTGCCTTCATAATTTGCCATCAGTACAACTTCTTCAGATAAAGATACATTAAATCAGAAATGGCATGAACAGAATACTTAATCTTATGAGATTTCAACATGACTTAATCATCAAATCTCCATATTTAGGCAAGCACAAGTGGCCTTTTATACATTTAACGCTATCGGCTTCTCAATTCTAATGGTTCACATTAGCCGCGAACCCCTTTTTATTATTTATATTATCCTTCTTACAAACATCGTTTATTTTTATATTGTTCGGCAATTTATTTTGCACAATGATTATTAGGGAACACATCCTAATTGGTTCTTTATCCTTTCTATATATATGTGTCGGTATCTACATTCACCTTTCCTGATGATATAATTATCATGTCCACAATTTACTCAGAAATTCTTTCTTCATATTTTCTAAGTTTTAGTCTCGTCTCAACTATTATTTTTATCAGTTTTTCTCAATCCGACGTTTAAAGCGTCGATAAGTATTACAAGTAATTAAATAATAAATATCAAATTTTTATGAAATGTAAACGTAAAAGTTTTAAATTTTTTAGTTCGACCAATTATATAAAAATGTTCAAAATAAATTTGAATTTAATCAACACGATTTTTGTTGATTTATTGAAAATAATTAACGAGATTTGTAAATGTTTGAAAAATCCTTGGTTATACTTTGGTCAAAATTTTCTTAGTTGAAAAGCAAAAATTGTCGTTTTAAATTTCAAGTCATGGTTTAAATGGTTTCCTCAATCCTTCTTAAGTTGTCTTAAGGTATGCAAAAACATTTACCCCTAAACAGGAGTTTAGTTAAATATTCTGGCTATAAGGGAATAATCCCTCAAAAGTTCTTTTTGATAAAACATTTGTCAAAACACATTTGCACTTTCTTTTTGGTAAAACCCAAAGTCTTAAAAGGGCTCTAAATTTTATAAGAGTCAATATATTCCATTATCTATTAATTACACTGTCAAATAATATAAAGGATTAAGTCTTTCATCACATGTTAAATATTCAAGGTACAAGTTTTTATTGTTTGGTCAATTCAGGACAATCTATAAATAATTACTAACTCCTTCTTATACTTATAAACAAACAAATGGTCCTTAATGATCACAAGCATGAATTTATCAAATTACAGCCTACACACGTGATTCACCAATTTTATGAATGCTACATGTGTATTAGTCAATCCAAACGACATCACGTGAAACTCATAATGTTCATTACAAGTACTGGATGTAGTGATTGGAATAGATAATCTTTTTCGCGGATGCGAAATTGATGGTAACCATGCCGTGGATCAAATCTTTAGAATATATGCTAGAACCTTGTAAATGATCGAACAATCTATCATCTTGGGTAGTGGATATAGATTTTAATCGTCAATTTATTTAGTTCACGGTAATTAAACAAATATAAGGAATGATAATACCATAGCTCTTCATGATGACGAGCTTGGTAGAATAAAAGTCTTCTCCTACAACTCCCTCAGTTGTAGGGTAATTCTTTTATTTTAGATGGTGTTGACGTATAGTGCACATGCCACAAGTGCAGCACCGAGAATATAATCATTACCAAATTCAACTTGCCTTAATGGTGAAAGTCTAGGTAATTTACCAATAAATACCTCCTAAAGTTTCAGATAAAAGAAACATCTTTTAATACATTCACTTTTAAGTTCTTTCTAGATTATAATATCTATGACTAATTCACAACCATTCACGGTATAATTTCAAGTCTAAATGCAGGATATGGTCATCCATCAAGAATTATTTAGATCAGTTTTGATAATCAACATCTTATCATTTAGGGGAATTCTATTCGAGTTCCTATCAATTAAGACAATGTCGTCATGTCATAATCAATCAATCCATTCTACTGGCACTATCAACTTTTTAGTTTTATTGACGTTGATAAGATGTGAACTTCTCAAAAGACTAATAATAATTCATAATCCTTCACAAATTCAAGGATATCTGGAGACATAACTAACTTTAAAAGAGTAAGGTCAACGCATAATCTACGCGATAGAATTTCAAATCAATTGCAGACGAAAACATTTAACGAATATGAATATATCCCATGTTTTCATAATTTGAGTACGCATTCGAAAGCTCCTCGGATCGTTACCCAGGTCATTCAAATATGAAATCTAATCAAAAGAAATGATAGGAATGTCGATACATCCAATCGGGTATCAACACTCGGCAATCAGATACTTTTCCTAAGAATCTCGCCACGGGAGAATTGGACAAGAAGGGAATATCAATATGTCAAATAAGACAATTTCCACAGATGAGTAAATTCGACTCAGAAGAATAGATGCTACAGGCACATATGTAGGTGTCCCTAACACTATGTCCCTATTTTTCACTTCTTGCAGATCTCATAAAATTTAATCTTTCACAATCTTCAAAGAAAATGTAGTGTTTATTCATTAGTTTTATGGTGACTACTAATCAGCCTTGCATGGTCCATTCCAAATTGTATGTAGGCGCGCAACTATATACAATTTCAAGATTAACGATGCAATACTCAGTTCGTCAAAATTTTATCATCATGTTTATAATAAAACATTTTCATGCTTAATTCTTAAATAAGAATCAAAAATAAATTTACAAAGATTTTCTTTGTTATGAAAACAATTAATTTTTCCAAGGTGTTTTATAAACAACTTCATTTCGATAACGATTATTTATAAGTCTCACTTTAAATAATCCATATGGTGATGAAAATTCAATTTTTCTCAAGGGATACTGTTTTATCTTATAAAAACAATGAGCGATCTGCAAAAGAGTGATGAATAGTTGTTCACCAAGAACTAACTATAATATGATAGGAAATGAGCTTTAGCCAAATAATCATGAGGTTCATGACTTCGATGGCACTCAGGAATACAAAGAGAATAATCCACAACGTAACTCAATTCGAGATGAGTACTTGTTCAATGGTTGCATCACTAATGCGAGCATTAGGAAGAAGCAAGAAAAGATAGATATCATCGATACATGTAGAATTTAGCAATCAAAGGTAGTCTTTTCATTAATCACAAACAAGTCAAAATTGTACCGTAACACATTACGTGTCACTATGTCATACAATTCTCAGAACTTATCCTACCAACTGATGTCTCAGTTAAGTTAGGGATTTTTAAAAGATACCACAATGAATACTAATCTACAAGAGTCATTAGGTGTCCCACCTGTCCCGAAAGATCCATCGGTCCCAATTCAGAAGAAGATCTCTTCAATTTATTTCTTGGACACTAGGCATCCTCGTTAGTGGACAATGGCCTAGGAAAACCCTTAACACAAACTAACAATCATTTAAAACCTTATAATTCAATCACATGACTTAATGACTTCCTCTTAATAATCTCATATTCCATACGGGTTAAACTTTAATTAATTCAAGTTTTCAATCAACTTATACTCAATGCGATATCCTACATCATTCTCTAATACTTTCAACCTTATTCTTAGACCTTAATAGGGCAATAAAATCTCGATATGATCAACACTTAATTTCTAATCCTATAGCTCTTTCAACAATAGTTATCAAATGAGTCACTAGTATGAGATGACTCATACATTCAATTAGACTTCTCGGAAAGGTACTAGTGGCATGAGGCTTTTGGGTAATGGTTCCAATGACAGCCTCAAGTGCAACATTCACCCTTTCGATTTCAATTTAAGAATTGGGTGACAACGAGTCAGATGACACCTTTCCAGGTGGTAACGTTTTGTCAAACTCCACTCTATAAGGAAAGATCGTCATGACATCGATATCAGATTTAATCTTACCAATTCTTCTTTAATATCACAATCAACTAATATCGACATTTCTACGAATATCAACCATTTGTTGGGATCATAAATATCCACAACTTGGTTTAGATCTAGGATAGCTAGAATTCCTACGAGAATAGCTTCGATTGATTTGCTAGGGAAGTTAGGGTTTCTTGTGACAATCTACGTCGTATAAATACCTCGTATAAATATCATAATAATCATCAAACAATCATGTAATAAAATTACATCATATATATATATATATAAAATAACACTTCTCAGTCTGGCCTTGTCGGTAACTCGGGAATTCTTCGGCACCGTTATAGTCAAAAGATTTTTAGACATTTTGTGAAAAATATTTATAGTTAAAAGATTTTGAAATGTTTTATACAAAACCTTGATTTTAAAAATCTTTCGTTCTCTATAACGAGAGCTCTGGTACCAAACTGTAACACCCCCAAATTTATACAACTCAATACAGCGGAAGACTCGTTGGTGTTACGGGATAACACATTACTCACATCATAGACAACGCTTAAAAATCGCGTCGTTTAATAATAAAGCATTTCCATTCATAAATATAAAGTTTACATAGGTCCCAAGTCATTGTATTTCATACAGGTTTTACAAAGCATTTGAATGGAAATTATTATTTTAAGTGAAGGCCATGAATTCTTGTTGTCTTCCCGAGAATTACCTTCAAGTACCTGAGACAAAACATGTTAAAAGAAAAGGTCAGCGATAACGCCGAGTGAATTCATAGAGTTTAATAAACCATCAATATATCATCAGTAAATAATTATTACCGAAAATAATTTTGTACAAATCTTTGTAATAGGCCATAAAATAGCCAAAGTCATTCTATACAAATCCTTATCAAAATCATAATATAGGCTTTTGCCTTCAAAATCATTATACGAGCCATTGTCGTTAAAACATCATACAATACGTTTTATAACGTTGTATAGAGTTAAATAAAAACCATTAAATGAATATGGTTATATAAAACCAAAACACGAACATAATATCAATAATAAGACCCCGTATTACTAGTCAGGCAATATATTGTAATTCTGTGCGTATAGCAGTAATTCGTTATTTGGATTATTATAAGCCGCATGACATTGTTACCTTACTACAACAAACAACGGGTAGCTAGCCCGAAACTCAATTTTCCCATCTAAATTAGCGTGTCGTCACAATAATCACGCTTGTGTAAATCTTCTCATACATAAATTCGCTTACCAATCAATGTGGCACGACGGGGATCAACCATCAAGGTGCGAACTGGGGTGATCGTCCCCAAATAGTACTATTATATGCATAAGCTTCTACCAAATCCCAGTAGTTCACAATTCATGCTAATGGGACTTTTAGTGACATAACCTAACTTTAATAATCCATTTTATTTCATTTATCGGGTCATATAATCATTAATCGGGTGATACAATCATTCGGGTCCAAATCAATAAACAAATAATCGGGACAAATGGTGTCCTATTTTATCAAAGCTAACATGTTATCTCCCTCGCGGGTTTATAAAACATTTCATATAAACATTTAAAAGAGTACGAGGCTATGAACTCACGTTGATGTGGGAAAGCGGTTTATCGGCAATTCGGATGTACGGTACGTGCTTCAATCACGGAAACCTAGACAAATAATACTCGTCTTAGACATTTGTCCAATGACTTTATCAAAATAACAATTATGTATATATATGATGACTTTATAACAATTATGTATATATAGTGTTTATGTGTTGGTAACATTTTTATACTAGTTTTACTAGTTTTACTTATTTACATGTTTTAGGCCCAATAAGCCTATTACAAGCCCAATACTTTATATTAGTCTAATTATTCCTTTAATATCAGTATTATACTTAACATGTTGGGTCCAAGTGGGTTGAGCCCAAATAAGTAAATTTATAAGTGTTTAACTTATTTAGTTAAATTATTAGTCCAAATATGCTAACTTCGCTCGTTAATGTCCGTATGTCATATAGTTCGGGTTTTATCGGTTTTTACTTGTATTAGGTACTTATATATCAGTATATGACTTTTAAAAACTTTACATTAGACGGGTTTTGATCGTCTAAGTTTTAATTGGCGAAAAACGTTAATTTTACGGTAATAGCCGAAAAAGTCGTAAAAATCATGTTTATAGTTTTTATAACTTATAAATCTTATTCAACTACCATTTTTATAAAGTGTCCATTTATTTAACCTTATACATATTTATATAAATGAAATTTATAAGTTAGTGGGTTTTAATTCACATTTTATACTATATTAGTTTGAGTGCTTATATAATACTATTAAACATTAATTCTTCAAAATCTGATTTTTAGTTTCATGTTCACCATTTTTATCATATCTTGAGTTTTATAAGGAGATAGAAGCTCATTTTTGGATGGCATAAACTTCATATTATGTGCTACAAATAAGTTAGCTATAGCTACTGCTCATTCCATGTCTAACTATCCTTAACAGTCCCTACAAAATAGACTATTCAGATTGGTACACTCATCTTGTTTTGATCATATCTCACTCATTTTGATGATTCTATTGCATGTCCAAATCTCACATGTGTATAACACCTAATACTTACTGTATATTGATTCCACTTTACCATTTTATCAGTTTATCATTTGATTACTTACTGTTTTTATACAGCCATCTTATTAAGCAAGATTTAACCATTTTTACATGTGGTTTTTCCATCTTTTTTACCCATGTTTATCAAATCTATCAACACCAAATCCCCACATAATATTTTTATCATCATTAATCATCATATACATATACATAAATAAAGAAAATACAAGATTACATAATCAAAATAATAAGAGGATAGGAAGAACAATCTCTATACCATCATTAGTGATGAAAATATGAGGTTTTTGATGAACAAGACTTGGTTCTTGTTATCAAATCTTTAACTTTAGCAAGACAACTTCTTGGGTCCTTTGGATGGATGAACATATCCATGAAATCAGCCCTTTAACCTCATGAAAACTCCTTTTTCATAGGTTATGATCACCTCAAATCTTCATATCTTCAAAGGGTTTCCATCATATGTAAATTATACATATGATTTATGGCTAGATTTTTGGTTCATGGTGGTGTTTGATGGTGATATATGGACGAATTTTAGAGAGAGGAGAGGAGAGGAGAGGAGAGAATGAGAGTGGTATTGCATGTGATGTGTGTGAGAAATGGTTTAAGTGTTTAGTGGTTTTGCTAGTTAGTTTGTTTGTGTAAGTAGCTAGGACAAGTGACCTAGCTTACTTACTAAGCTTTGACACATCTTAGATGTGTTGGTGGATACTTGTGGCCATCCCATGTGTTAGTGGGGTGGGATAAACTTGTTTTGTCCTATCCTGCTAATTTACGGGTATTCCTCGATTCTAGTTTCCTCGATTTGCGTACCCTCGGGTCGTTTTACGAAAAACGTTTTTATAAACTATGAATCAACGGCACAAAACGAATCTAATAAAAATTGTCTCATCAAAAACGGAGTTCGAAAACGTAAATACGTAATCCTAAGGTTTCCGGTTTAGTCGTAAAGGACGTTAAATTATAATCGTAAGTCCTAATCTCTTCTCGTAAATTTGTGAGTTTATGAACCAACTCAAAATTAAAATCCCAAAATAATATTTACGGATAAATTTATTTTCTGAAATGTCGGACTGTCACCAAAGACGGTGTATGTAAACGTAAGCACGTAACGTAGAATCCTCCGGTTTAGACGTAGTCGATGCTACTTCAAGACGTAAATCCAAATTTCTTCCCAAAAATAAGTGAGTTCATAATATAACATTAAAATAATATTTTTAAATAATATTTGAGAATAAAATATCAACCATAAATTGACGGATTGTCACACTGGTTGTATTAAACCTTTTTCAAAACAATCTCTTATAAAATGGTGTATAATTTCTATGTGTTTAGTTTTAGAATGGTACATGATTCTTAATAATGCATAAGGTGCTGTTATTGTCAACAAATATCTTGGTATGCATGAAATTATACCCATAGTCCAACAGCTGGTTCTGAATCGACAAAACTTGTCCACAACAAGCAGCTGCAGCCACATACTCTACTTCAGTTGTAGAATTAGCCACCACTGTTTGTTTCTTGCATTGCCAAGATATCAACCTGCTCCCAAAAAACCGACATCCACCAGTTGTGGATTTCCTATCAAACTTATCACCTCCATAGTCACTGTCTGAATATGCAATTAGCTCCAATGGTGAATCCTTAGGGTACCATAAGCCAAGACTAGGATAACATCTTAGGTACCTAAAGATCCTCTTGACATCATAAAGGTGACATTCTTTGGGAGTCACTTGATGGCGTGCACAAGCACACACAGCAAACATGATGTCAGGTCTAGAGGCTGTGAGATACATCAATGAACCAATCATTGATCTATAGTGCCTGACATCAACATCCTTTCCATCTCCAATCTTTCCCCAAGGGTGTTCTCTATCCATAGGAGTAGTAGCCCTCTTTTCATGTGGAGAAAAGCCAAACTTCTTCAAGATCTCTGCCGCATACTTATCCTGGGAGATGAAGATACCATCTTCTTTCTGCTGAACTTGTAACCCAAGAAAGAAGTTCATCTCCCCCATAACACTCATCTTGAATTTGTCTGTCATAAGCTTGGAGAAATCCTCACTCATCTTTGGATCTGTGGATACAAAAATGATGTCATCAACATAGACCTGAACAAGCAACACATCTTTACCTTTCTTCTTTGTAAACAGTGTCTGATCTATGGTGCCTCTCTTGAATCCATTGTCCACCAAATAAGTAGACAAAGTACCATACCATGCTCTTGGGTCTGAGGCTAGAAAAGTCATCAAAAATACGTTTTCAAAACACAAGTTCTTGGTGAGAAGTGTTCCTTTGCATGTGATAGTACCATATCCGCCTCCAAGGTAAACCTTATCACCATCCTTAATGGGAGTGAAGTTATTCAGATAATCTTCCTTCCCTGTCATGTGCCTTGAGCATCCACTGTCCCAATATCCATAATCATTGACCTATTTTTGAATGCCCTGCACATAAAGAAAACAAGTTAGTTTTCTTTGGGAACCCAAGCCTTTGCAGACTTGGATTCATCTAGTTGTTCAACAAGAACAGACTTGGTTCTCATAACAACCCCTTGACCATCCTTCTTTGGATGAAATACCCAGTTAACCCCAATAGGTTTTGTAATGACCTTTGAAATGTAATTAAATCTGTTGCAGGTCATTGAAATCCCATTATCATTAGGGTTTTGATCTTTCTTTGGTCTCCATATCAGGCTTGAAGAAGCCTTTGACCCCTTACCCTATGGTTGCAAATATTTAGGACTGGTCACGTTTCTGTCAGCGTTGGATTTGGTCTTGTCAACGTTGAAATTACCCTTGTCAACGTTGAACCTAGGGTTTGCTACAGAAACCCATTGCCTATTAGACCAAGTATTTGTCTTTTGAAATGGTCTTTGTCCATGAGTGTTAGACCCTCTAGTGAAGAATGGGGCAGGTCTAACAACTTATGGACTTTGCTGCACACAAGGTTTGGGTCTGACAATGTTTGACTTTCTAACAACGTTGACTTTGGAAGCGTTGACACACTTATATGCTAAATGTGAAAAGCTACCACAAGTGTAACAGGCTTTTCTAGACACAACCCTAGGTCTAGAAGAGAAGAAACTTGTTCCATCATTAATAACTTGGCTTTTAGGTGACCTAGTATTCCTATACATTTCTTCATACTTGACACTAGGTTTTCTAATAGTGTTTGAGCCAAGGTCAACAACCATACCAGTGATTGGGTTTGTAACCTTAATAGGGGTTGACTCATTAGGACTTTCACATAATAAGCCACCCTTAACAAATAAGGTAGGATTGGCTTTCTTCCATTCATTCAAGTCAGTCAACTTCTGTTGATACTCTTCAACTGGGGGTAACAACTCTTGGTGGAGGAATGAATTCCTCCTCTTGGAGTTCTGGTAAACCAGTCCAAGATAGGTCCTTTTGTTGGACACCATAGAAGTCACCAGCTGGTGGTGGAACCACAGAGTAGTCTTTCATCCCAATCCCAGTCATGTCCTTAGGATCCCTTTGTTTATTCACACATTCTCCTAGGGTTTGTGTGGCCTTATCAAATCTTTGAGTTTTAAGGCCAACATTATCTTTATTCTTAATGGCCTCATCTAACTTAGCCTGTAGCTCACCATTAACCCTTTCCATAATGCTCCTAATATCATTACTAGCATTCAACTCATGTTTTAAGATATTTATTTTATCTTTTAAATCAAATTCCATTTTCTTGTATTCAGATACTGTCTTCTCAGTTTGAATGAGAGCTAAATGATAGTTAGACAGTTTGCATCTCTCAGTACACATATCATCTAATAATCTTAACACCTCTTTGTTAAGTCTCTTAGTATTTAACCTACAACCTTTACTACAAAAAGCATCATCGTATACCTCATTATCAGATGAAGAGGAGGAGTGTGCCATGAGAGCATATTGACTCTTAGTATTTAACCTACAACCTTTACTACAAAAAGCATCATCGTATACCTCATTATCAGATGAAGAGGAGGAGTGTGCCATGAGAGCATATTGAACATTCTCTTCTTCTTCTATCTCAGCAACCAAAGCTTTATCCTCTTCCCCATTCTTAGCCGAATAGCTCCAGTCCCATCCAATACCATCAATGTCTTGTACTGCAACCATGGCCTTAGGATCTTGAGTTGTAACAATTTGACTTAAGGGTTTGCCAGCATCAGATCTTCTTGGAGATATGCATTCCCTCATGAAGTGCCCCATATGATGACAGTTCTAGCACTCAACTTTGGATTTATCAAATCCAGCTGTGTCCTTTGTATTGAAGGTCATCTTCTTCTTAAACCTTCTATTCCACCTGTTTGCTCTTATACTAGCAAGAGCCATGTTCCACTTAATATCCATCTCTTCCAAGTGCTCATCACTTATCTGCTCAAGGTCCTCATATGTAATCACTGAACCATTGGGCAAAGAAGCAATATAAGCACATACAGTATCCAGATCCAAACCAGTAGGTTTAACTCTTGGTGAGTCACTTTTGTATATGTCAGCGTCTTAGTCTGAGGCGTTGACAGGACATGTTCCAGCGTTGACACATGATGATCCAGTAACTGGATGCATGTAAGATTCCTTCTGATTGAATTGACCTTCACTATGAGAAAAGAAGGCCATGTTACTGTTGGTAGACTTGCTTCCATGCTCCAAAAGAGTTTCATCTTCCAACAGCCTCAGTTTGTTGTAGATATCATCAAAAGTAGAACTTTTATGAGTGTTGTTGGCAAGTATAGATCTTGCCTCAATCTTCCATGCCTCACCAAGACTCTTAAGAAAAGTGGCATTAATGTCAACTTCGCCAAGTTGTGCCCCCATGAAGGACAATTTGCTTGTAATGTTAAGCAATCTGCTTCTCACACTGCTAAGCTTCTCATTAGGTTGAGCCTTGAAGACAACATAATCATGCATGAGTTGCTTCTTCTTCTCTTCCTTAGTATATTCATTACCACCATATGCAACTTCAAGAGCTTCCCAAAGGTCCTTAGCAGATTCCTAACCTCTGTATTTATGCTAGTTCTCTTATCCCAAAGAGACTTTCAGAATGTTTAGGGTTTTCCTGTCAACCCTTTTCTTTGCTATGTCTTCAGCAGACACAACTCTACCGTCATCAGGATTTTCTTTCTTATCTGCTTCTGAACATCTAGCAACAGCTGTTCTTGCAGCAATGGCATTAGCAATCTTTTGAGCTTTATTGAATGTGTTTTCATATTCAATAATCTCCCAGAGTGTGTAGTCATAGATCCCTAGATATTGCTCAAAGTTAAATTTCCACAATTCAAAGTTGGTTGCATCAAGCATGGGAATCTTGATGTTTGGCAAAGGTGAGGAGGAGGAGGTTATTTCTGGATTTGACATGATGTTGTTAGGGTTTTGAGAAAATTAGGGTTTTGATGATTTTAGGGTTCTTGTGTTCTTTAAGATCAAAGTTCCTCAACAAGCTCTGATACCACTTGTTGATCCCAAACTTAGATC
Organism: Glebionis coronaria; assembly: GCA_025667525.1. Taxonomy (NCBI): domain Eukaryota; kingdom Viridiplantae; phylum Streptophyta; class Magnoliopsida; order Asterales; family Asteraceae; genus Glebionis; species Glebionis coronaria. The sequence goes on from JANFOE010000459.1 coordinate 858,265, forward strand.
GATTTAGCTTTATGTATACGAGATTATATCAAGTAATACACTTAGAGAAACCTTTGTATATGTATATGATAATCTAAGTGTTGTGCGGAATTAACACTTAAACAATAACACACAAGATGTAAACAAACTTTCAGTTTGATTAATGATATCAAACTTGCTTACAATGAAAGTGTTAACGTATGAAAACTTATTTTGAACATTAACCTAAAGGTCTTCTTTTATAGACATAAGAAGCTTTGTACAATAATCTACGTATCAACTATTCTAGGTAAAGATAAATATAGAAAATACATTGTTGTTCCTATCTTTACTAGAAGTAATCTAGAATACAATAAACGCGTGGAGTATATCCTTTCATCAGTGTTTGTCTTCAATGTATCAACGCTTGACTTCTTCTTGTCAACGCTTGATCTGTCAGCGACTGTTTTACTCTTGTCAACGCTTGTTTTACTCTTGTCAGCGCTCAAGTAGACTGGCTATAATTTATTCCCAACAAGTTTCATTTTTAGATTGATTTTCAATTTCAAGAGATATACAATGTTGTTGAAGCTCATCAAAACGTTTTGAAAGTGAGTTATAAGAATCTTGAAGCTTTAAAAATTCAGTGTTAGATTCGTGACAAGAATGATTATCTACATTATTCACAGGTTCAGCAATATTCACAGAGAGATCATGCACATCATCACATTTATTCACAGCAGACGTAATCTCAAAAGCACATTCAATAGTTACTACTTGCATCACATCGATAGACACCACTTGTTCCAAAAATCGGTCATATTCGGATTAATTCCCATTTCAACCCTTTTAGACTCTAGAATTTCGAAATCCGTTTGAAGTTTTTGAAAATTATTAACGACTGGCTCTTTTTCTTTAAGTTCTTTTGAAAGATTTGCTCTTAAAATTTCAAATTCTAGAAAGTTATCCATTTGGACTTTCCTAAACGTATCAAATTCTGGATTGGTTAAGGTATTGGTCAACGGAGTTAATTCCAAGGTTTTAAGGTTTTCCTTATACAAAGCAAGGTCGGCATATAATTTCTGATTAACACCGAGGGTTTCAAGGACCGCATTATTCATTTGGCCAAGCATAGATGCCAACACCATAACCGAATCTTGTTGAGCAAACGAATTTGTAGACGTAATAGCTCCCGGTTGTGTTTCACTCAAACTCTGGGTCTTGCATTGATATTGCTATCATTGTTTGTCTCCTCGTTTGAATTACTAACCACTAGAGGTTGTTCCGGATACTCAGACACTTGCTCAACTTGATAAGGTACAATACTAGTATCAGTGGCAGTATTTGGTACCTCAGAGATTGTATCAGCTCCATAAAGTGAAAGATTTTCCATGATAGCTGCCTTGGCGGTATTGAGGTCATCACAGTCTGAATCGTATGCATCAAGATCATCGCATTGATATGCTGCATTGTTGGTAGAAGTTGCTGTGAGTCCTTCAGTATCTGCAACTCATGGATCTGCTAGAAATGCTAACTCCTCTTCATCGAGTTCTCGACCTTGTGCTTGAGCATTAACCAAGTAAATCTTTTCCTGAAACCATGTACCATCCCTCTTCCTCTTTGGTTGCTTACACTCCCGAGCCATGTGTCCTTCCCCTTTACAGTTATAGCAGATGATCATTTTCACTTTGCTAGTGTTGTTTCCCTTTGGACCAGTGTTAAATGGGCGTGCACCAGTATTGGATGAACTTGGTCTCCTTTGAAGTGATTGCACAGTAACTCTGTCATCTTGGATTGTAGCTTGTTGACGAGAGTTAGAAGAATTCCTCAACCGATTGTTTTTTGGATATGGTCGTCTGTAACCCCTTTTGTTCAATGTTTGAGTTATGTAAGCAGACATTTGTGTAAGAATATCAGTAGGATTATCCCCTTGTCTGAACTCAGGAACTAGAACCTCATCATCGCAGTAGAAAACTGGTGCTGGTTGAGCTACATACACACTTGAAGAAGTACTGACATGTTGTGAGTAATGGGGTAGAGAAACTTCATGTTGCTGGTAAGTGATGGCAGGATTTGTTGGTGGTTGATAAGGAGAGTATGGTTGTGATGATAATGCTGGTTGCTGATATTGTTGTTGATATGATGTAGGTTGTTGTGTTAAGATCGAATACTGTGGAAAGCTTGGAGTCTGAAACATGGGCTTGTGATAAGATTGTTGTCCCATAGCATAAGGAGTGTTGTTATATGACAATGTTGGATGATTTTCCATTAATGCCAATGGTTTAGAATAAGATCCTTGAGACATGCGTTTCTGGAGCACATGCTTCTCGTGTTGCTGCAAGAAAGCATAAAGTTGATCTAAATTTGATTTGTGCAGATCCCGAATCAATTTAACATCAGTGACATATTGGTTCCACTCTGGGGGTAACGTGTTCACGAACTTGGTTTTGAGTTGAAATTGAGCAATCGTGAGATTATACAAATTCAAATCATTCATCAATGTAGGAAGCGCCAGTAGTAATCATGAAGTGTTTCCCCTGGAAAGTATGAGAACCTATCGAACAAGTCATAGAGTTGACATTCTCGTTCCTGCTTGGAAACTGAAGTCCCTTGTAACAAAACTGTTAAGCGATCCCAAAGTTCCTTTGCTACCTTGTGTTTGCTTACCATACGATAAATATCGTGTGGAAGAGCTTGCTTGATGGTCTGAACGGCCTTGTCATCCGCATCGGTAATGATTTGATTGGCAGCCGTTAGTTCATGAAATAGCCTTGGCCTAGTCACATTTTCTATAGTAACTTCACCCCAATCCAGTGGTCCTTGTTCAATGGATTGAACCATGAGTCTCCCACTAGGTCTACCTATAATATAAGACATCATGCGACCTTGCCATGCTTCAAAAAGCTTTTTGATAAGCAACAGTGGACGGGTATCGGTACTCGAGATGATAGAAAGGTCAGTACGCGATGTCATTGTTGGCATGTATTAATGTGAATTCATTTTTGATCCCTTGAATAAAGATTACTGATGAGATGGAATTTATACATGATCTCATCGTTCTTTGCGGGCTTTAAATAAATAAAATGTCATCAAAATACAAAATATATGCTTGTGTTTGTTTACTTGTGTATTTTAGGTATGGATATCATGAAAAAGACAAAAGATCACAAGAATCAAGGAAAAACGAACACGAGAAACGAAGCCGCCCAATGAACCGGGCCCTAATTTGTGATTTATCAAAGAAAAACCCTTTGAAGACTTGAAGATGTACAAGAATGATCCCACATCCATGAAGAAATGACACTTAATACCCTTGTATATTAATAATTACAAGTGTGGTCCCTTAAGTTTGTCAAATTACAAAAAGGTCCTTCAACTTTGAAGAATTGGCAAGTTTAGTCCCTCAAAAATTCTAAATTGTCAATAATGGTCCTCATGAAGTCAAAGATCCAATGAAGACCTTCAAAGATGAGAAATGTCCAAGATCAGTCCTTATAATATTCAAAAATGGCAAAAATAACCTTGAAATCCCTTTGCCAAAGTTTTGGGGGCAAAAGTATGAAGTTTGAAAGTTTATAACAAAGAAAACCAAGTTTTTGGGCTGAAAAACATGATTTACCACTTCTGCCAAAACACAAGGGCCACTATTGCCATTTACAAAGTTTCTAAACCATAAACACGCGCCAAAACACCCTTTCCTCACTAAACTCGGATCAAAAGTTACCACTGTTCATGTTCTTCACCCCCAGAATTTACTTCCACTTAACAAAGGGTAAATTCAAATTACCCATACCCACGCTTGATTAACACTCACATGAACACATCCCACGCTTAGCATCTCACACCCAATCACCCAAAGGACCCCACACTCTTAACCGTCTACCAATAGAAACCCAACATCCTCTCCAAGCAAAGCCACATGGCAAGATCAACGATTTACAATCATTACTTGGTCCCAAAGGATAAATGAACGTTTTGGATGAAGTGTGACAGCTCAATACACCTCAAGCATCTAGAAGCATTCAAGGGCATTTCTGAGATTTTATAGCTAGGGTTTCATGTATTTTCCCATTCTAGAATCGTCCATTGTAGTCTATAAAAGGAGCCTCAACTTGTGAGTAGCCCTTGTTCCAGATTTTACCTAAAATCTTTGTAATTCCTTTTTATAAATATAAGTTGGTGTTTTCTGAAAATTGTGATTCCTTTTATGTTTTTATAAAAGTTTGTTGTTTGATTAGCTAAATTCTGAGTTCCATTAATCTATTTGTTGAGTTTTGAGGAAAGGTTTTATGGTTTAAAATCCTTGTTTTCAAAAATAAGTCATTATTGTTCATCCTTGTGTTTGTTGAATCTTAGCAGGTACAAGGAAGCTAGTGGTTGTTCTGCTACCACTTAAGCTCACACATCCAAAGCATGAGATGTATGTTTGGAGGTGCATATCCCTAAACCCTTTTAGTTTTCTGAATTTTATGCTATTGATTGAATCTGAGATTTGGTATGTGATTGTGTGTTTTTGTTGTTGAATCTGGTTATTTTGAGGTTTGTTTGTTGTTATTGAGTTGATTTGAGCCTAGTTTGTGGGTTGAATCATACATATCCTTTGAAAAATTGAGAAATCAGTTTGATAAGGGTGTTTGGGTCTACTGCATATCCTAGGTTTGGGTTTATTTAAGTAGGTTCTGATTTATGTTGTGTGTTTGTTCTTGTTTTACTTGTGTATTTGGTTACTTATCTACAACTTTTGAAGGTTGAATCACCATAATCCATAAAAAGGCCATAAAATTTGAAATACTTGTTGTTTTGAACTGAATTTTGGGGACACCTAGATCTAAGGATAGACTAGGGTTAACAAGTGCTAAATCTAAGTTTATGGAACATGTGTAATAGATTTGAGGTGTTGAAATTGGATCCGTGGTCATTTAGTTCATCAAAAGGGTTTTGGGTATCATTTTGTTCATTAGTAAACTACATAAGCTTTAATCTGTCTCTAATCATTGAATCAGTGTTTAAAACAAGTTTGTTTGTGCTTATTGGAGTTTATTGTAGTTTGTGTATGTATATGGTTCAATTTGGTTGGCTTATTTTTGCTTAAACTGCTTAATTGTTCATAACTGCTTATTTTCCAAGTTTGTGTGATATATGTGCACTGTTTGCTTAAACTGTATCATTTGGCTGAGTGATGTTGTGATTTCTTGCTTTTTATGACTCCTTACACTCACTGGTTGTATGGATGCCCTTGTTATCCATTGAATCCAAGTAAAACTCTCATAAATCAAAGGTCAAATAGTCAAAGCAGTGGGAACTCCTTTCCCCTGCTGCTAGCCACTACTAGTGTTATTTTTGGTTTTTTTATCAATAAGTTGTTCTATCTTATTTTAACCTACAACAACTTTAATTTGGTAATAGGTGCTCATCATTTGACCCATTTCTTCATTCTGGCGCATTTGGGTGGTTGACTTTAGGGCTTGACTAGAAACCAACTCCATTGACTTTTACATAAGTGCTTATCAATTCATTCAGCTTATTTGGCTTTGCTTATTGAACTTCTCTTGATTGATTTGGCTTATTTAAGTAATTTAGAGTCTTTTGCAAGTTGAATCAAGGTCTGAGGTGGTCTAAAACTCTAAGTCGACTATTTTGTCTTTTAGTGATTTTGTACTTGGCTTATTGGTTGTGCTTTTTCAAATTTCTTTTCACAGATCTCTTAGGCATCTCAAAAGAAGGTTGTGTGTCAAATTAGAGCTTTTGGCATTGGCTTATAACATAATGGGCCAAAAAGCCCATTACGAATAAGCTGTTGTACATTTGAGCTGTGATAAGCTCACATTCAGCTTTTGGGCCTTCAGACTTTGTGTTTAGAATTGAATTTTAAGCTTGACTGGTGATTTTCAGCTTGTTTGGGGCCCAATAGGGGTATTTTGGTAATTTTACTTTAATTTTCTGTTTATTTAGGTTAAAATAAATTAGTTTGCAAGTTTTTAGAATTTTTATAATTTTTGGATTTTTGATATTATTTTAATATTATTTTATTATTAAATTTAGTTTCTAATATTTTTACAACTTTTACATTTTTCTTAGGT